>JAJIBD010030481.1:0-35589 GCA_021461705.1 Cryptotis parvus | reverse complement strand
AATACACCTTTGCTTTAACGTGCTTTACTCTCTAGTCTTTTCTATTCTTCACAGGTTGAAGGTGATCTCTTGTATAAAGTACATATGTAAATATTTACATTGTTATTTGAATAAATATATATATATATATATTTGGGGTTTGATTGTTTTATATACGAACCAGCTGTGCTCACAGCTTACTCCCAGCTGTGTGCTTCCAGATCTCCTTGTTGTCCTAGGGTACTATACAGAATGTTGTGATCGAATTCAGGTCCAACTCTACATGCAAGGAAAACATTCAACCCTCTGTATATTCCCCTATGGTCCTGATATATATAGCCTCTACATAGATTAAAAAAATGTTTTATTTCTACAAAATATTTTTTTTATTATTACAAGCACTCTCAGTCTCTGGAACCGTGAATGGATAGAGTATCCCTTAAATATTGAGTATTACATAGAGCATAGAAGAACATATACCGCTAAAATCAGAAATAGTAATGGAATTTTAAAATATGACGGTAATAAAGAAAATAAACTAAAGTTCTGGATAGAGAATAAAGAAGATATTTTTAGAGTTATTTGCAGAAGATTCTTTATTACATTTGAAAGATAGTCTAAATTAGCTAAGCTTCAGTTTGTCACTTTATCTGATTGCATTCTAAATAGTTTAACCTTGATATTTCAGTGTTTTAAATGGGATTACGAATCTTTCCCTTAAAATATAAAATGCTCTTCTTTGTTGTTTAAGTTTCTACTATTATTTTAGCTCTAAGCCATCCAGATCTTTAAACCTCTAAATATTTCTCGTACCTTTCCTCACCTCCCTACTCTGTTAACTGGTAGGAGGTGAGTATCTCCACATCTTCGGGATCTGTAACTCCTCACTACAGCTTATCACTGCGATATGTGTTTTTTAGTTCCCACAACTGGAAATTGTTTCTGCCCTCAAGCACCCTCTGTCTCTACCTCTCAGCCTACACTCACCCCAGGTTGTAACTTTATCATCTCATACTTCCATACCTTAAATTAAAGCTGGGGTTGGAACAGATTTTGCATATAGGACAAAAACAATAAATTCAGTTATGCTCAAAACTCGAAGAATCAAGCATATCCCAACATCTCTTAGCCACTAGCCTCTTCATGTTGCCACGCTATGCCTTTGACTAATTACTGCCTCTCAGGTAGGAACTGCACTCACCGTCAATGCTACGCTAATGAAATCAAGACACAAGGAGTCAACTGACATGTTTGTAACCATGCCAGGATTTCAATGGTGAGGGTTCACTCTGCAGCCAGACTAGTATCTAATGGGAGAGGTATTTCTACCTCTATTCTCCCATTGTAATTGACTGATGCCTCTTTCCTAGGTAGGAAACACCTTCCAGTTCTATTCCCTCCTCCACCTCCTAGCTAAGTAAAAAGAAATCTCTCATTCCATTTTCTTTCCAAACAACCCCACCCTAAGGGTTCTCTATTTCTGAATTCCCCAAGATCATTTCAAACAGGATTTTCTTAGCATGTATCACCTAGTACTGTACAGTGATTAATATACGCACTTGTTTTTGGTAAATATTGTAAATGACTTAAGGCAGATGTGGTTGCTTCTTCCTTCTTGGGGCCTGAACAAAGACTCCAGCTCATGCAAATAAGTAATTAGTATTGATTAGTTGATGGTTACTTGCTTTAGCACTTCCTATGGAATAAACTCTATATGAAGCATAGTATATTTCAATGAAACCATGTCATCAAAAACTTAAGGGCCTGAGTATGTAGCGTGACTTACCTTAGAGGTACAAGACCTTGAGTTACGCCTTGGCACATTCTATAGCTGAGTGCAGAGTGGCAGCACTGCTTCAGACCTCCTTGTGCCATAACCAAAAGTAAGTCTTGATGAGCAACACAACCAAGTGTGTGCATTGTACCCAAATCCTTTTCATCACAACAAAGAGAAGGAAAGGGAAACAAAATAAAAGCTCAAGAATCAGGATAGAGAAAATTACTCCAGCTTATACTTAGTATATGTTAGCGAACAGTCTTAAAGTCCCTGTGATATATCACCAACAAACAGGGCAGACGAGACCAGGTCAAGTTCAAATAATAAATACCCGTCAAGTCTCAATGGCTTAAATGTAATGCTTGTCTTTGGCTATACTATTTACCCTTTGGTTGCTTCTGGGGAGATTGCTTACTTTACCGAGGATCAAGTCCACTGGTTCAGCCTGCAACCAAAGACATGGGTCTGCAAAGGGGATTTGAATGAGGCTGAGAACTATTAAATATAATGTCCAGGCTGTGGTCGCTCCTGTTGGACAAAAACTGAATAAATATTTTTCCTGTCAGGGATGCCACTGGATCCCTGATAGTATTAGGGCAGAAGTTCTCTCTAAATTTCCAAGAACGCCTAGGAAAGGATGAAACTCACGAGCCCGGCACAGTTCCAAAAGGTTTTTAATAGTACAAAAGCTCTTCCGCAGCAATCCAATATAGTGAAAGCAACCTAGCTCTGGTCTGAACAAAAGAGCCCAAGTCTCCCACCAAAGAGAGAAGATCTCACCTGAGAGGAGTCCTACCCAAAAGAAGGGGAAAAGATGTAAGGCCTCAAGTCAGTCCCCTTAGATATACTAAAAGTAATCTGATTCAGGATAGGAGTGGTCATGTCAACAAAGAACCCTAAACAAATTGTAGAAGGGCAAAGTACACCCTATTACAGGTATAAACAAAGGTTAGCTAAGGACTAAGCTCTTCTATGAGATTATCTTTATTTAAAACACTGGGGGTAGGGGCTGGTATAAAGTAATACATCTTAACTTCATGAGTTTCATGTAATCTATAGATGTGAAATTTTGGCAAGGTCCTTCTTATTATATTTGCACTAGGTGTTCTGAGTATCCTGTTCTCTGTATACTGAAAGGGGCACACTCGCTTCGCTTGAGAGCAAACTAGCATGATCCTTCCTATAATCTTCCTATAGGCTCAACGTAGCCAGGGTGGTAGTTTACTGGTAAATTTAACCAAACCGGCTGGGTGCAGTGGGTATAAAGAGGAGATGTGCCCAATCTAGAAAACATATAAGTCTTAGTAGATGTATGTGCCAGAAGTTATTCAATCAAGGTGACTTCTGTAACTTCCACACCCTCTAGCAGGTTAACATAGAAGAGAGGGCCATTAGAATGAACCTTGGCTTACGCAGATTAAGCCAGAGTGGGCAAAACAGCAAAGCCCCCAAACTAGCTAAACCTCATCATCCAACACCTCCACACAGCCCTGCAAAAAAAATAGAAAACAAATAACAAGAATCCAGCCTCATTTAGATTCAAGTAATCTAGAAAGGAGACCATGATACTAGACCCAGAGGGAGATAAAGAAATGACTGTGATAGCTCTCCTGGTTCAGCCTTATTCTGAACTCTAGAGGGAGCACAGACAGTGAGTATGGTTTCAGTTAGTTAGCAAACTATCAAATTGAGAGAAAAGAATGTGAAGATAATGAGATTGAGGAATAGAGCAGAAAAGGCCAGTTGGGAATGTCAGATCTGTGGGGAGAGGGCAGCAGAGCTCAGTAAGTTAACTGGGTGTCTGTCAAAGCGGCCAACACTGATGGAAAATTTGAGAGGCTATTAGTTAGTTAGCACCATCTAGGAAAGTGTGGTGCGGGTCAGGAGAGAAAGTAGCAAGAGGCCCTAAAGTGAGAGCATCTCTCCTCTGCACTCTGGAAATAAAGGAAGTGGCGGTGGTGCGATATGGAGGAATCCAGAGGAGACCGCAGAGGCCATGAAGAGAATTCATGGCTTTTACTCAAGTAGTACAGGCCATGGCATACTTTCCACCAGACAAGTAGTATACTAAATTTCTGGAATTATTACGCATCTGCGCTGAGAAGGACTTGGAAGAAAAGGCAGAGGTAGGTGGGTGAGGGGCCTGGTACCATAATCTGGGTCACAGGTGGCTCCAGGTGAGGGTACGCTCTTGGCCCATTCTGATTTCACATGCCTTTCAGGTTTGTGTTTTAGCTGTGGTTCTAGTCTAAAGCTTCAAGGCCTTTGAGAATAGAAACTAGTTTCTTCCCATGGTCTCTATGATGGCCTTCCTTGTCTTTGTCTAACTTCATCCTGCACACCTGTTTCCCTCGACCCAACTCCAGCTACGGTGGCTTCCTTTCAGTCATGTGATTATCCTAAGTTCTTTCAAACCTTTCTGGAACAATGTCTGTGCCCAGAAGATGATCTTGTGCGATAATGCCTCAAATGTTCCTGTTAATGGTGAACTCACCAGATGGCTTAAGAGTTTCCTGGTTATTCTCAGTTCAGTGCCTCTGTGTTCTTCCCATTTTGGTTCTTACTGAAACCCGTACTTTTATTGCTAATTTAGTTCTTTGTTTACTAATTAATTGTTTCTGATTATGGGCTACTAAGATCTAAGACTGGACTGTAGGATTGGGCCCATCTTGCTATAATAGAATTCCTAATGTCTGGAACAGTACTTCCTCATAATGAGGAGCTTGGAAAATCTGCACATGAACAACTAAATCGTTGGTATATCTCAAAGAATAAGTCTCAACTAATAACACTAAGTCACAGGACAGTGGAGATTGTCCCTGTATCAAGGGAATTGAAAGGAATTTTCTGAAGACATGGATTATGATTGGTCTCTGAAATCCAGACTGACTCACTTTGATCATCCTAGATATTTATCATATTCAATTTAGTCATGTGTTACTATTCTTGTTTGTTTTCTCCCACCAGAGTCTATATACTATTCTTTTATCCTTGTTCCTAAGGGACCAAATAATACTTTCTCATACAATGCACTGCTTATTTCATGTGGTTCTCATGTGTTGTTATCCAATTAGATGGTTATTAAAATTATCACAAATTTTGTAGAGCCTATGGAAAAAAACCCCTTTATACATGTGGCAGATTTTTGGATATAACTAAGATATTTCTAATTTAGCTACCAACTGGGTCACACATTTTATGAACTCTATTTTGCGGGTTCTATCAATTCATGGTAACATTACCAAAGTCTGAAGTGAAGGGTGTATGACAGCTCAGAGAGTGCTCTTTTCTTTATTTGTGTTTTAAAACCAATATATTATGCAACGACAGAAGTACAATATAATTTAATTATGAAACAAAATAGATTTAGAATATGTAGTGGACACTGTAGGCATTTGGAAGTAAGATGTAGTTCTTTCACAGGGGACACAGTAGAAAAACAAATACCCACATTTCATTTCCACTTTCTTTTGGATTTTTTGAAGGCTGAAGGATTTTAATGAGTGGCAAACATTTAGGTGAGACAAGATTAAGGTGGTCACAGATGCAGGTGTTTTCTGAAACCAAAATTACTCTTGGGCGCAAAGACGTGGCTCAGTGGCAGAGCACTTGCCTTGTGTGTGCTTGACACAGTAAGTTTGATCCCTGGCAACCTATCATGCACACCATGATCACTAGAGCTACCAAGGGTCTGACGGATGGCACAGTGACTCCAGTGTACACATGCTCTAAGCCACAACCTAAGTGATTAGGGCTAAGTGTGGGAAACCCTGATCAGCACAACAGCAAAAGGAAAGAGGGGGATAAAAACAAACACACTCAAAACAACATTAACGTTGATTTCTGCTGGAAGCTTATTAGTAGCTTCACTACCAAGCAAAAAATAGCTTGTTATCTCACCTATGGTTTGATCAGATCTTCTAAACACACGCACATCAGGCAGCAACCTACGATTACTTTCATTTTACAAAGGAGAGGCCCAGGCCAAGGGGCTGTGAAAGGGGGTAGAGCTGCCAGCAGGTATCTTTTGATAACAAATTGTGCAGGCGCAGACATTTGCATGTGCTGTATTAGTAGATCGTTTTCCCTTAGCTAAGATTTCTGGGGCGTGGCAAAGAAAGGATAAGGTCTTGCAGAACAAGCCAAAAAGAGTCAGGGAGCAAATAGCCAGGTGGCAGGAGTCAAACAGTGGGAGTGACTTCAGAAGACCCAGCTTGGTGGAGAGTTACAGCAGAACATATATTAAATCTCAGAATTCATTCCAGCTTGAGGGCAAAATAATCATCTGTTGATTCACTATATTTTGTGTTGGCTATCGACAGAGGGTGCCACTTCCCAATACTAGTTTAGAAGATAACCCAGGGCCAAGGAGCAAACTCAATTGGTGTCTTCTGGGAGCCAAGTTTGCTCTCGTAGGGGCTGTACAGTATCTCCCAAATCTACTTTAAACAGTAGGATTAAATGTACTCACTACAAGTGAGCTAAGTCATGGTACTGTAGAATTTTTAAAATGTTGTGCTTATCAGAAATCATTTTAGAATTTATAAGATCCAGATGGAGCTAAATCTGACTTTCTGGGAAATCGGATACAAAGACACTTATTTTGAAAGAGAAGTGGGCAAGGCTGGTCTTGTTTCATTGAATTGGCAGGAAGTAATTTTAACTCTCTGTTCAGTGAAAATATAAACTACAGGGCATAGCCTCAAGTCACGCACCTAGTCAATGGAATACCTGGGCAGTGACGGAAGTCAGTCTTCCTACACTCTATCCTTCCCAGCCCCACAGGCCAAGTAATAGGAAGTACTTGCAGGGCTACTTGAAAACTTAGGAGAAGAGGGAACAGGGGGATCTTCCTCCTGGTACTGCCATATTTCTAGATTGCAGCTGAGATAGGAGCGGAAAGGTGAGACATATATTTATGTAGTCTCTGCCATGAACAGGCTTCTATTGGGCAAGAAGGAAGGCCCCTGTGAATGTGTGCAGAGGCTGTGTGGCATGATGTTGTCAGGTAAAGAATCTGCAGAGCTCAGATGGAAACCACCAGTCCTGTGGAGGGAAGGAAACTGGAGACAGCATTCAGAAGAGAAAGCCAAATTCTGTGTTCTCTGTCAGCAACCTGACGAAGTTATACAGGGATACCTGGCTCAGAGGCTTCATCTCTCGTCTCACTCCACTTTTACAATAAAATTTTCTTAAAGGGAGGCAGAATTAAGTTTAGGACTAGGCAGACCATGTGTCTTGGCACACACTCTCCAGGATTTTTCAATATGTGTACAGTTGGTCTGGGCCAGCAATATCCCATGTAGTCATAGAATTCTTTTAGTCGAATTCCAACATGGCTATTTCACTTTCTTTTAAAAATTCTAATGAAAATGTGCACCGCCTCAAGAAAATATGTTACTTGTATATATAGAAAGTCATTTAATTCGTGCTGAAGATTTAAAAATAAGCTTAAACTAAACCTAGATGGAAGCTGTCTAAACGCTTGGGTTAGAAAAGAGATTGGGTCAAACACAATAGCAGGTCCTAAAGGTTAGAGCTGCAGGGAGCATGAATCCACCACATTTAGTCTAAATGTAGAGTGACCTTTGCCAAGCCTTGAGCTTAAAGTTGGCTGCAGTTATTGGAAATCATTTCCAAAGGTCATTTTATAAAAAAAGAGAGCGGAGAAAGAGAGAGAAAGAATATGGATTTAAAAAGATGTTTTCCATATATGAAGATAGTCAGATCTGCAACGTTGGTCTTAAGAATATGGGGAAAACCATTGCTGCAATGATAAATTTTGGAAACAATCTTAAAAGACCTTCTGCCACAGGTATCAGTTTAATTTTTATTCTTCATCCATCAGCAAAACTGTTCCTGAATATATGGTCAGGCTATTTACTAATCCCATATGTATAGCAGAAAAGAATATGCACTCTAATTTAGGAAAGGAGTTTCTGAGAACCATTTGCTTTCATTAGATCTGGGATATTCACTGAAGTCAAGCAGAGAACATTCCAATGAGCAAAAGTCTGACTCTCATTTCAAGTGGTGACATTTATATGCAGGGTGTCCAGCATGTCATTAGACATTTTTCAAAGGGCATCAGAAGTTGAAATAACTAAAGTACAGGAGTACATAGAAACTTAATAAGTTATTGAAAACTTCACTAGCTCAGCAGGAGTGCAGAAACACTCTCATGTTCATCGATGAATATGAAATAAGCTCCTTTGGGATGTAGACAGAAAGTGAGCAGGTATATATGAGCAAGACATGAATGGGCTTTGATGAGGCTCAGAGATTAGCTCTCTTCCATGTTTTTTTTTTTACAACAAAGTTATATTTAAAGGAACCATTGATTTTAGTTTTCTTGAGTAAACCTAGTTAATAATGACTCTGCTTTATTTAATCAGAGCTTTGTCTCCAAAACTTTAATTTTCTAATGAATCTCTTGTATTTTTCTGTTTTTATGTGGATGTAACTTTTAGGCTTTTGTAGTTCAGAATATAATCTTTAAACACAGTGCCTAACAAGGTGATTTATTTGGACCTCTGTGTTTATCTCTCTCTCTCTCTCTCTCTCTCTCTTCTCTCTCTCTCTCAGTCAAATAGGCCGTTCAAAGATCGTAAAGATCATTCGGAACTATATCACAGTTTCACCACTAGGATCTCACCATTCTACAGGAAAATGATCATCGACGCCAAAAGAGGGGTCTGCAGGGTGATACCAGTTCA
Source organism: Cryptotis parvus (assembly GCA_021461705.1). Classification (NCBI taxonomy): domain Eukaryota; kingdom Metazoa; phylum Chordata; class Mammalia; order Eulipotyphla; family Soricidae; genus Cryptotis; species Cryptotis parvus. The sequence continues at coordinate 27,117 of JAJIBD010030481.1, read as the reverse complement.
CCAAAACTCTTCAGCGCCACCCGAAATCATCAGGCGACAATTAGAATGGGAAAAAAATGGGAGTGAAGATAGATGGCCGGCAACTATACTCGACCCATGCTTCGCTGATGACATTGGTCTAATAACACCAAACATCAGCCAAGTGGCACAAATGCTGGCAGACTTTGACCGAGAATGTGGAAGGATAGGTCTACAGCTGAATTCAACAAAACTATGTTCATGAGAAATGAACTAGTTCTAGAGGCCTCATTAACTCTCAATGGAACAAACATCTCTGAAAGCAACAGCTATGTGTACCTGGTAGAGAAGTCAACATGATGAATAACCTGAAACCTGAGTTGCGGTGGAGGAAAAGAGCATGGAATGCCTTCAAAAACATGGAAACAATAGTCAGAGAACAAAGAGCTCCGCTATGGGCACACCCTTTGACTCCACCATTCTCCCTGCATTGACATACGCCTCAGAGACCTGGGCCTTATGAAAGTAGGATGAGAATACCATTTGGGTCTCCCAAAGAGGAACCAAAAGAGTCATGCTTGAATATCATGCCTCACCAAGTGAGAGAGGGAATCCAGAGTTCAACCTCTGCTGCTTTTCTAAAATCAAGGATGCTGTCTCATCTGCCAGAACATCTAAAATCAGATGGCTGGTCATAATTCGATCTTGAGATGACCGTTGGACTAGAGCCGTTACCAATTGATCCCATGGGATGCCAAAAGATCACATGGCTGCCACCCGTAAGATGGTAGACTTCCTTATCAGGACTCAAACAAACAATTCGAGCTCTCAATATCCCCGAAAAAGACAGATTCCCTGTCTACACCAGCACATGATAGGGTCAAATGGAAACATTGCTTGCGCCCTGCCCAACAAATCGGGAGAACAGAATATCAAGTGATCAAGTGATGTTTATTTACATTAAAGAGTATTGATAATTATTTTGTTCTTGACCCTACAACATTATATAGAACTTCTGTAAAAGTAAATCTCTCCAAGGACAACAACATAGATTAGAAGTAATTACCTGGTCTACCTACTCAAATTCTGGTCTGCTTTGCTTACTTCTTATGTATATATGTGATCCATACATGCATCATATAATATATATTCTTATATCATTTATGTATATATTAATTGGGGTGACATATCAGGAAACAAGAGCCTTTATCCTTAGGAATGTCATTGTATGTTTTGTATGTCAAGAACCTACTGTGTTCTAGTTTTATGAGCGCACATGTGTGTGCACATGTGTGTTTTGGGAATGCCAAGGATAAACTTGTGGTCTTAAAATATTTTTTTCATCTCCTTTAAACAATAGATACCTATAGTACAGTGGCAGAGTACAAAATCAATACTCAAAAGTGAATCGCTTCCTATATACAAATAACAAAAGAGAAGAAAGTATATTGAGAAAACGATCCTACTTACAATTGTGCCACAGAAAATCAAATACCTAGAAATTAGTTTGACTAAGAATGCAAAGTACCTAGTAACACTACAAAAAGTTGATTCAAGAAATAAAGAGGACACGAGAAATCAAGACCCATTCCTGTTCATGAATTGGGAGAATTAACATTGTCAAAACGGTAATATTCTCTAGAGCTTTATATAGATTCAATGTGGTCCCTATATGGACACACTATTTTCTTTAAAAAATTGATCAATACTTTGAAATTTTTACGGAATAACAAATCCTGAATAGCTAAAGTAATCCTTAAGAAAAAGAAGATGGGAGGCACTACCTTTCCTAATCTTCAAACTGTACTACACAGCTGTAGCACTCAAAACAGCATGGTATTGGAGTAAGGCAAATCTGTGGATCTATGGAATAGAGTTGAGTATTCTGACACCCATCCTCAGATACATGATCATTTCATCTTGATAAAGGAGCAAAAAGCACAAAAATGGAGTAAGAAAAGTCTTTCACAAGTGGTGAGGGAAAACTGGGCACTATGTAAAAAGATGAACTTAGAACTCTGTCTAATACCATGCAAAAAAGCTAGGTCAATATGACTAAAAGATTCGAATATGAACTGAAAAAAGGTACACAGAAGAAAATATAGGAAAACCTCCATGACATTAAAGCTAAAGTCATCTTCAAAGATGGAACACTATTAACAAAGCAAAGCAAAGATAAACATATGTTACTAAAAGCTTCTGTACCTCAAAAGCAACAGTGACCAAACCACAAAGACAGTACACAGAGTAGGAAGGTCTATATAGAGAGATTAATCTGTACTCTATCACTTTCTCTGACTGACTCCATTCAACCACTAGGGTCAGGGATGGACAGCAACTTCGGCCCAAGCCCACTATCCCAATAGAGCCTCGGGGGAATCCAGAGTAACCCCACATCGCGCTGGTATGTTTTTCATCGTCCGACTCTGCAGCTCATCAGAGCTCACACCCAAGAGAAAAGCTTACTCAAGCTCCCGCTGTCAGAGACCTACGCACCAGAGGAAAGTATTTCAAGCCTAGGTATGCTTGAACCACATACGCAGATACACCTGGTTGCTACCAGCTCTCCTATGTGATGATTCATCTGTAAATTAAGAATATTCTACCCACCCTCTCAGAGAGGCGGCAAGCTACTGAGAGTATACCGCCTGCACCATAGAGCCTGGCAAGCTGTCTAATGTATATTTGATATGCCAAACCACAAATAATATTTAACCCCTGACTTTGAAAGAGCCAGTATATATGGGTACTTAGAAGGATGAGCAAGGAGAGGCTGAGAAAATCTCAGGCCAAACTCGCAGCCAAACGAAGTACTAAAATGACTGTCTGTAATTTTACTGCCATATGATGTATCGGAAGCATATATATATAGAGGACCTGATGGAAAACGCACATGAAAGATCAAGTATGTTATCACTGGTCTGATGGAGACATAGAAGGCAGCAAACGTCATCAAGGCCATTATTGACTCCTTAGAAGAACTGTTCTTCTCGGAACATGGATGATAGAGGTGTTAGCGCACTAAAGTGTCCTGGGTCAACAAAACCTGGCTGTGAGTATTGATTCATTGAATATCAGCCCAGACAATGTCAGACCCGGAACACCCGAAAAATCTGCCATCAGTACTCATCAAAACGACTTGGCTCGGCACACGCCACCTGTCTGAACGCGGTGCCATCCCAATGGAAACCCAGCAGGACAGTTCTACTGTTCACTAAGGATACATCCACCACATTGGACCATCGTCCTCGCATTCGCCTGCTGTCCATCATCTACAAGCTGATCACTAGTCATATCGAACAGAATTGGTAGAACATTAGATGAAGACAACATGTGAGCAAGCAGGCTTCCGAAAAGATTCAGCACAGTCGTACTATATCCACATGGTAACCAAGCTCATTGAGGCTATAGAGTTCAAGATGCCACTTCTGCTCTAACTTCTCATTGATTTAAAGAAAGCCTTTGATTCTGTGGAAACCAAAGTGTTCATTGAAGTCCTATCCAAACAGGGTGTTCAAACCCAATACATCCCCCTGCAAAATTCTTTGTGAGCTGTATGAAGGATTCACCACCAGGATCTCACCAATTCTGGCCAAGATATCATTGGTGTCAGTGAGGTTGGGCGCAGGGCATTACCATTTACTACCAAAACTGTTTCAGCCGCCACCCTCGAAAAATGTCATGCCATAATTAGAAATGGAAAAGGAATGGGAGTGAAGATAGATGGTCGGCAACCACACCACCTATGCTTTGCTGATGACATTGTTCTAATAACACCAAATATTAGCCAAGCAGCACAAATGCTGGCGGACTTTGACCATGAATGTGGAAATATAGGGTCTCACGAGCCGAACCTTAACAAAACAATGTTCATCAAAATGAACCAGTTCCAGATGTGCTCTGTTCACTCTCAATGGAACAAACATCTTTGAATGGAGCAGTTATGTAAACCTAGGTGGGAGCACGCAACATGATGAATCTACAGGGTACCCACAGGCAAAGAGTAGAGAGAGTCACAGAATGTATTCAAGAGCATTGAAATAATAGGATAAAGGTAATGAACTTGGTTCTGGGCACATCCTTTCTCCACTGTCCTCCCAGCAATTAACATATGCCTCGTAGACCTGAGCCCCAGGAAAGCAGGATGAGAATGTCTCATTCAGGTCTCCCAAAGGAATTAAAAGAGCTATGCTTGAACATCACATCACCTCACTCAAGTGACAGAAGGAACTGAGTTCCAGCCTCTGTCGAGGATCGAGAGTCAGGGCACACTGTCTCGCTTTCTTTTTTTCTTTTTTTTTCGTATAGTGACATCCTAGTTTTATTTTATTTTATTTTATTTTTTTAATTTAATTTCATTATTTTCCCCCAAATATTATTACACCATTTTAGACATACAATGAAAGATGCTCATGTAGCGTTTGGATCTACAGTGTTCCAACACCCATCCCTCCACCAAAACTCCATCTACCATCGCCAATGTCCCCACCTCCTTCCCCTCCCGCACCTCAACTACTTCTTGGTGATTCCGTATGTCATTTCTTTTCGCTTTACATCTCCTTCCCGCCAAACTTTCCTGCTCTTCATGGAATACAGTGCATTAAAGACATTACTGTTTCACTATTTTTGTGGACCACGTGCCGCTTGCCGCGCGATCTGGGCTCGAACTGGCTTTTGCTCTGTTGATCTGGTCGTGGGGGCATTTTCTCAGGCCTGGACAGCAAAGATGGTGGCTAGTGTGATGGGCGTAGTTTCATCTGCTTTCCGGGACTTCCAGAGGCGATGGGGCCAACACCCAAAACCCATCTGCCTCTCCTCTGGGATCCTCATCGCCAGCTGGGCTGGCGCGAGCCGGCTCCAGTCTCCCTGGCCGCTATGCAGCTCTGCATACTGGTTCCCTGGCTGCCCTGGGCGGTCCACCAGACTCGACACAAATGGAGGTGGGGAGGGCTTAACCCTGACTCCATCTGGCTACTCCCAGTGATTCCCCCGGCTTGGAGCCGCCTACCGGGGCTCAAACTGGTCTTGCTCTGCTGATCTGGTCTGGTCGTTTTCAGCCTGGACAGCGAAGATGGTGGCTAAGTGTGATGGGTAGTCTCATCCGTTGCTTCCGGGACCCCCAGAGGCGATGGCCAACACCTAAAACCCATCTGCCCTCCTTGATCCCATCGCCAGCTGGGCTTCGTCGCTGTGCGGCTCCAGTCTCCCCAGCCGCTATAGCTCTGTACATGGCTCCGGGCGGCCCCCAGGCCGGTCCACCAGACTGCACAAAATGTGGGTGGGGAGGAGCTTAACCCTGACTCCATCTCCAAGTAATTCCCAGTGACTCCCGCTTCTGGGAGCCGCTACCTGCGCTCGAACTGGTCTTGCTTGTTGATCTGGGCTCGGGTCAGTTTTCAGCCTGGACAGTGTAAGATGGTGTGCTAGTGTGATGGGCGAATATCCTCCGCTGCCTTGGGACTCCAGAGGCGCATGGGTCAACACCAAACCTCCATCTGCCCTCCTCGGGATCCTATCGCCAGCTGGGCTCAGCGCTGGCCGGCCCAGTCTCCCTCCCCAACTCCTCCAAATGTTTCATGTCAAGGCATCAAAATCCGATGGTCTGGACATGTAATATCGTGCAACTTGCAGGACGACCACGCTGGCTTGAGCCTTTGGATTGACTGGATCCTATGGGACGTCAGAAGACCAGTGGGCGGTGGCCCAATTCGCAAGATTGTCAGATTATCTATCAAGACCCTGGAACAAACAGCTTGAAGCTCTTTGTATTCCTGTAGCAAGTAGTTGCTATTACAGCACTGGCACTCTGATAGGGCAAATAGAAATGTTACTGGTGCCTGCTCGAGCAAATTGATGAATAATCGGATGGCAAGTGATCAGTGATCAACTGTATTGGCTAGTTTTACTTTTTTGCTGCAAATTACTTGATTATTTCATCTTTCTTAGAGCTGTACACTATTACACTATATATATACAGATCACAACTTCTGATCTATTCTTTGTAGATGGACATTTGGGTTGTGTCCACTTTCTGGCCATTGAACTGAAAATGACCATAGGTGCATATGCCCTCTGAATGTCTTGTTTTGTGCTTTGGCAATAGATGCCGAGTATTACTGCTGTAACACATGGAAGTTCTTTGGACTTTTTGAGTGGGTCTCCATCTGGCTTTCCATAAAGGCTGAACTAGATGACATTCCCCGCCAGCAGTGGATGAAGTGAGCCCAGGTGGTATGCTGCAAGGCACTAACTTTACTGCTGATTCACATCCCTGGTCCTCTCACTTGTTTTCATGCAAGAATTGAGTTAGAAAAGTTGGCATATAGAATTGTAAACACTGTAAATTTTGCCAGCGGCCTCTTGGTTTCTTCTTTCACTATAAAAAGATATGCAAGTTCATAACAAAATATTTGAGAAAAAGACTGAACAGGAGAATAGAAAGATACCAAGAGCCTCACATATCACCCCCTCATTAATATATTCTATCTCAGAAACCATGACTGACACTGTTTCTTCAATCTTATTTTTTTTCTCTTCTACGCATCTCCCCAACCCATTGATTGGTTTTATATAGTTTGTAATCAAGTGGTGCATCCAATGATAGAGCCTGCTTTTACTTCTACACAAAAAACCAATAAAATCAACTTCTTTTCCTCACATGTCATTCAAAAAGTTAAATCCTGTTGGATGACAGGGCCTAGTTAATTTGGCATTTTTGCTGTTTAATCTTGTCACACTTTAAGCTATTTACATGTCCAGGGTTCATGCTAATGAGGTCTCTCTCTCTTGTGCAAACACTAATGGAGGTGTGGAAAGTTACAGGAGTCATTTTGACTCTGAATTAATAACTTTGAAATATTATTATACAATATTAGACATTATAGCATATCTACTAATATTTCACTAGATTGGGCATAGTTCCTCTTAATATCTTAGCTGGTTCCAGCGTGGGACAATTAGAATTTGCCAGAAAACCACCAACCTGGCTACACTTGATAATGCCATTTTAGATCAAAGGAGGGATGGTACTAGTTGCCTTCCAAGGAGGCATGACCCTTTGAGTAAACAGAGGACAAGACATTCAGAATCATCCTGGTGCAGAATAGAAATAAGCAGGACCCTGTGGGTTGCTTGAAGTCCATGAAATTATGATGTGTTTCTCCCCCATGAAAATACTTTCATTAAGGTATATGTCTTATACCAGATCCCCACCCCCCCTCTCTCTCAGTGTTTTGACATAAAGATAATCTTGAGGGAAGGAACAAGACCTGGCATAATCAATTGTTTAGACCTGAAACAGGTGTGGCACCACCCTCATCTATACCCTAAAAAAAGCTGATTCCCTTGATCTTTGTTGTTACTGCCCTCCTTAAGAAAGGATTATACCTTTGGGTATACATAAGGGGACTGACTTGAGGTAGATCCATCCACTTTGGTGGGAGACCTGGGTCCGAGTACATGGTCAGAGTTCTGATCAAGAGTTAGAGATCTTGGGAATCCATTATTTTGGACTGTAGTGGCAGAACTTCTTCTGTTGTTGATAATTAGTAAAAGCCTATTGGAACTGCGGTGGACTCAAGAGTTTTTTCATCCCTTCCCCACCAGCCTCAGGGACAGAAGGGTACTCATTTCCTTGGATATTGTTGGGGGGGCTCCAGCAACCCCTCAACAAAGTCCTACACCACTTCCTTTTGCCAACAGCCTGATTTGATTTATATGGCTTTCATCTTCTCTCTAGTGACATGTTTTTATATATGCTAGAGTCCATCTCTCTTCTTCAGTATGTTAGTTGAATCATTTGTATTCCCTAGTATACCATGCTCGACAGAACCTGGCAAGCTACCCGTGTTGTATTTGATATGCCAAAAACCAGTAACAATTATCGAACTTATTCCCCAGGACATGAAGGAATGGTTTGAGGTTCTTTTGTTCCGGAATGAGCAGATGCCTTTGGGCTACACTAGCACATAACAGGATGTATGGAGATGGTACTGGTGCCTGCTCGGAAGCAAATCCATGAACAATGGGAAGACAAGTGATACAAGTGACAAGTGATAGTACCAAGAACTCCTTCCAAATCAGAATTATTTCTAGAAGTCTTAGTTTACACAAAGATCATGCCTGGTATGATTTGCTCAATAAATATTCGACTAAACCATCAAATATTGTAAGAAAAATTTCTTTGTAAAATCATTGAGTTTGTCCTATATGACTGAACAAAAACCATAACAAACCCAAAAAACTCTCTATGGCTGATTCTCAATACTGGTACTAGAAATAACTAATATTCTAAAATATGGAATTTTTCTGTATTTGAAAATTTTAAAATATAAAGATCAAAGATAAAGTCCAGATTTTGGAGGTACAGCTCCACAGACTAGTACAAATTCTTAGCATGAGGAGGCAGGGTTAGATCCAGGGATCCAAATAATTTTCAGAGCACTGTCAAGAGGGTCCAAGAGCAACATACTAGGAGTGGTCTTTGAACAACTATTTAAAATAAACAGATTTTAAAGCTTGAGGGCAAACTTGTATGATCCTTCCTATAATCTTAAACAATAGTCTCAATGTAGCCAGGTGGTTGTCTCCTGGTAAATTCTAACTGTTCCACGCTGAGTGCATTAAAGAGAGAGCTGTGCCCAATCTAGATAACATGGAAGTCATAGTAGATGTATACTAATAAGTTAGACATTACTCATTCAGAGTCAAGGTGACTTCTGTAACTGCCACACCCTCCATCAGTGTGCACAGTAGAGAGATCTCATTAGTATGAACCCTGGCTTAAGAATATGTAAATAGATTGCTGTGAGTGGATAAACAGCAAAGCTCCTAAGCCAGCTAGGCCTGCCATCCAACTGATAGGGAAATTAGATTTGGTTGCAGATTAAATTTTCATGTTAATTAAGGTTTTTGTTTTGAACAAAAGAAAATATATTTAGTGTCTATCTATAGGAAGTAGTAAAACATTCCTTTTTACAAGACCACAATAAACCTTCACAATCCGGTCAAGTCCTCACACCTACATGTCAACTGTTAAAGAATTTCTTGCTTATGAATCACCTAGATATATGTTCTTCATGAATCTTCATTTCAATTCACACACAAAAATTGCCACTCATGTCTGGTATCAATCAGCATGTGAATTCCTGAAGCTGTTAGCAAAAAAAGTGTTTGCTATGGGCCCATTTGCAGTAGAGTGGCATCAATCATTCAAGTGTTATTAATTTCCATTGTAATGAGCACTTGAGAATGAACAGGTAACTTCACTGTTTAGGGGATACGAAGGCAATCCTGCCGCTGATCACCAATACACATGAACTCATTTCAAACTCACAGAGCTTGCCTCTGGCATCCGGACTTTTTAGGTATAATTCCTGTGGGTAATTATGCTACATCATTTGTGTTCAGTGCTTTGTAGTTAACAAAGACTTCCATTACATAACCGCAGATTCAGTAGAAGTCTGACAGTTTAATTATTACTATTAACCTTAAACCTAACTCTAATAATTTCTGATAAGCCCCCTATTTTTTCACCAGTAAATTTGTAGGTTGAGTGAATTTATTAACTGTATCTGTTGGATCCCGTCCTTTCTTCCTTCCATTCTATCAGACCCCCTGGTTCAAGCCCTCATCAAATATCTCCTGATCAGTTTCAACATTTCTTTTAACTGGGCTTCCAGTTCTCAGGTCCCCACCCTCCCTTTCCCATTTCCCAATCAATCCTCCACACAGCAGTCTGGGAGTGACCTTTAAAAAAGGCAAATCTATTATGTTATTTTCCCTCCTTAACGTCATTCAGTGGCTTACAGCTGCCTGCAAGATAAAGTACAAACTCTCACAGAGTAAACAAGGCCCACAGGCACTTCAGGGTCTGGCTTCTGCCCAGGGGCTAACTCTGGGCTTCTAAACACTGAAAAGATTATGGAGTTCCTCTTCTTAGTCTCTCACCCAAACAGAATTAAGAAGCTAAGGGAGAAACCATAAAACACAGATGCATGCTGTAGTTAAAATAATTTCCTAAAATATTACTCGTTTAAAAAAATTCCATCTTACTTTTTTTTTTTTTTTTTTTATTTGTCTTTCCTTTTGCTATTTCAGAGATTGAACTCAGGACCACACACAGAGACACACATTCAGACACACACACACACACACACACACACACACACACGCGGAAATGCTCTACCACAGAACTGTATCCCAAGCATGCATGCACACACACACACACACACACACACACACACACAGAGCAAATGCTCTAGCTCAGAACTATATCCCAGGTCCCTCAAGGTATAGAATTCTGCATAAATTAAGCAATATTCAACTTATCTTTACCTACCCCCTTTTATATTGTTCCTTAAAATTTGTATACTTAACAGTTTACTCTAAAAATGGAGTTGTCCCACCACCCCAGAAGAGCCTCACAACAAGCCAGTTGGACACCCCCACTCCCGGGAACCGCCATTTTCCACATTTGGACTTCCCTCTCGTCAGAACCCCACCCAGCAGACCAGCTCATCACACCGGATCATCGACACCCACCCTTCAGCAGTTTTTTTTTTTTTTCCAATCTGGCCCAGGTATGCTGGTCCAGAGACTCTCAGACATGAGGCAGAGCTGCTCCTTGCTCTCCCTGTGCCCAGCCATCCATGAGGCACCTGGGAGGCTTGGCGGGTTCTAGCCCCTGGCCCACCACCCCAGAAGAGCCTCAAAACAAGCCAGACGACACCCCCACTCCACGGGGGCTGCCATTTTCCACACTCGGACTTTCCTCTCGCCAGAACTCCACCCAGCAGACCATCACATCACAGCTCTGGCTCACGCGCTGCAAGCGGCTGCACGGTTCATCAATAAATGCTTTATTTGGAGGTGACTACAAGAGTATGCCTCCCGTACGGCAAGCCCTGGCAAGCTGCTCGTGTTGTATTTGATATGCCAAATACCAGTAACAATTATATTAGGTCAGTCCCATGACCTAATATAATGGTTTGAGGCTCTTTATGTTCCTGTAGCAAGCTGATGCCCTTGGCTCTACTGGCATGAGACAGGACATACTGGTGCCCACTCTAGCAAATAGATGATGAATGGGGAAGATAGTGATAGTGATAGTTTTCATTCCACACAGCAGTGCTCAGGGCTTACTCCTGTCTGCCCTCAGGGGATCACTACTGGCAGTGCTCAGGGATTTCATAAAGAGGTCTAGGGAGCCAAACTGGGTTGTTCTCACTCTAGGCTAATCTATTTCTCTGGTCTCCCACATCTTTTTTTAATTGCATTTTTTGGGGCCCAAACCATCAATGCTCAGCGCTTACTCTGGCTCTGTGCTCAGGGGTCTCCTGAATGGGGCTTGAGGACCATATGGAGTGCTGGGGTTTGAACCCAGGTCAGCATGCAAGGCAAATGCTCATGCTCAAGGCACTGTACTATCACTCCAAGCTCTTGTCACTGGTACTTTCAAGGGGCTCACTGTTTAGAAGGAGCAGAGTCCTGTCAGATGTTCCAAACCTTTCTAGAACACTTCTGTTGAAGGGTGTCTCAGTGATCATTGGCTCTTTACAGACTGCTTGATTCTATGTTTCTTTTGTACAAGGGATTTATTTCTTCAAATAAGTATGTTTATAAGGTGAATAAGAAACTGCATAGAGAGAGTGCACAGAGATTATGGTCATAACTAATTAATTGCCTTATTTTACTAGACTCCATATGAAAACACCATGGACAGGGTGGCTAAATGAACAGAAGAATTTAGACAAGTTTTTCTTCGGTTGGTAGACAGCTGTCGTTCCCTTTTGATACTAAGGACTTTCTTTTATACTGATGCATATCTGAGTCTCTCTCTGTGCAAATGACAAGTCCACCAGCGGTAACACTGATCAAAAATTCATGTTAAAGACAACATTTTACAAATGAATCATTAGTTTACAGTCCCTATATCCATACAGGGTTCACATTCTGCACCACTGCAACATAGCGTCTAGGGCAGGACTTTTGACACGATGGCCACCTCTTCCGTGGGCCACCCTCCATAGATCAGCACATAATATCAAAATTTTTGTAAATATGTATATATTTTAAAATACTGTTGTAGGCAGGCAGACAGGGGGCGCCACATGGCAATAAAAAATTCCTGAAGAAGAAAGAAAACTGGTCCTTCAGCTAGTCCAGAGTCACACCTGTTGTTACACGGGAACCAGACTTGATAAGACCACTATCAACAACAGATCCTGAGGAAAGGGAAGGCCAGGGGGAATCTGAAGCCCTAGGCCACAGGCCTTTCTAATGGTTTTAGCAAATTAAATCTCTTGAGGGAGATGAATCAGCCTTCCCGCCCAGGACCCAGCTCACAGAAGACTCCAAAGCATTCCAGTCAAAGAAGACCACTCCCAAAGTCTACTCCTTGGCAATGGCCCTAGCAATCTAGGGTTGAAGCCCCATATGGGAGTAACCGGGAGAAATCTATAAAAGCGCTCCTGACCAAAAGGACAGCCGCATATGCTGCCTGGGCACACATGTTGCGCACACACATGCTCGATGGACACATGCTGCCTGAGCCCAGTGTCCGAGCACATGTGGTGCACGCAGGTGTTGCCCGTATCTCCTCTTTGAGATGTGTACTCTCTCTTACTCCCTCTCCGTCTTTGGGTAGCCATGTTCTCCCTTGAGCGCCGTTACTCCTCTCTTTCTCCCCCCCCCTCTCTAAAACCTCCTTAATAAAACCTGTTTTACTTCACTGCTCATCGACTCCTGAAAATTTTTTTCTGTGAGGAAGACAAGAACCCTAAGGCAGCCCTGGGTAAGGCCTAGGACTGACTTTCCTTTCCTGCAAAGAGCAATTCCTCACTCCAGCCTGAGTCCGTGGCTCCCGAGAAACCTCGGGTGGTGGGGATCAACTCCCCATGCCTAGAGGTCAAGCGGACATCAGGGTGTGACTTGATGGCTACCTTGTGGGGCGTGGGGCTCAGGCCCACACTGTGCAGGGGCTCATCGCAGACTTTATCAGTCCTAAGCCTGCCCAATGGGTCCCGGTGGCAGAGGCGGCTGGGGGAGAAAGCGACCATCTCTCTCCCCCCTTCCGGCCTCACACAAGCCACCCGTGAGACCCACCTGCATCAATACTAGAAAGAGTTTATTTGTTTTTGCAATTTCCCAAGATAATACTAAATTCTTCTAATTTATAACAACTGTGATCAGTTAAATTCTTACTCTGTGAGAGTGTAAGCAAGAGACATAGAGACAAATACACACAGAAAAAAGGGAGAGAGAGAGAGAGAGAGAGAGAGAGAGAGAGAGAGAGAGAGAGAGAGAAGGTATTCTTCTTTTTAGTTCCTTTTCTTCATTTCTCCTCTCTTTGTTGGTGATGAACAATTCTACCAGGCAGTGTTGCAAAAGGGCCGTGGCCCCATCTTGGGTGTTCCCTCTTGTCTCACTTTGAGGGAGGCAAGCAGTCAGGTCCTGATTACTTATTAATCATGCATCTTCATTAATGAAAATGGGAAAGAGCCTTTTCCTACGAGTAGCCAAGATGACCGATGATAACATAGCACTGTATGGGAGAGTTACTATCCATATAGAAAAGTTGAAAATCACTGGTGGAAGCCATTTGACTTAAACCTCTCGGCGTGTCAACCAGTACACTAACAGGTGTTGGTCTACCAGAACAAAAGTTTGAAGATCAAGGACTAGTTATGTGGCTCAGTGAGAAAGCTTATGTGCTATAGGTAAAAAGGCTCTAGTATCTTCCCTAAGAGGTTCAAAATCACTCATTAGGCTATTTTCTTTTGGGTTTTTCACTTGGTACTGGTAGGCTCTAGCCATTCTCTAGTTGCACTCCACCCTCCCCCTCAAATCATTCTGGTAAAACAAATGGAGCCACTACTCACTTGAGAGACCTTAATAAAAATCACTTCTTAAGTATTAAATTAGAATGGACAAGCCTTCTCTGGGGAAGAAAAGCAATAAACGATGACAATAATGAGATTGCACAACAAGCTTTTGAAAATACTTATATCACATTTATATGGGACAGCATTTGCTTACACTCTGAATAGAGCTGTTGATTTAGGGTTCAGAGCACAGAAAAGGTAATAAATACAAGTATAATATTGAAGCTATCTTATTACCTTTTCTAAAATAAAAATATCACTTGCTCAATCAAGTCATATTAAATTACTACTTCCAAAATATTCCACTGTAGATTTTCAAAGTCAATTCTAGCAGGATTTAGCCCATAACACAATGATTCATTTTCCAAAGTAAATGACACCACCAAAAAATACAATGTATTTAGAAAAACTGAGTTCAAGCATTCTATTAGGACTTTTAAGGCCATATCATTGAAGCTGGCTTTCATGCATATCATAAAATACAGTTGCAAACCTATTTTTACAAAATTACTTTTGGCAAAAATTTTTACAAAAAATCGTTTTTACAAAACAAGGTTCAATACTTAATATAAAATTTAAACAGAAAATCTTAAGAGTTTGTATAAAGAAGACACTAAATATTAAATAAATTATAAGGTTTTTACTATAGTATATAATTGTCTTTCCTTCTTTTTTATTTCATGAAGACAATACCCAGCAGTTAGGGAGACTGAATTCAAGATCACAAGATTGCTAGGCAAGTGCTCTACCACATGACATATCTTGCCTGCTTCATATAATTTTATTTATCTTGAGAAAGTTGTATTTGTTCTCTGTAGTTCCTATGTTGCAACAGAGAGAATAAAAATTAGCTAATTTTCAAGGATTTTAGAACAATTATACTTTACTAAATATCTTTGGTAAGATAGTTATTGTTATTTAAACATTTAGGGATTTATGATAAAATTAAATTCTAAACTCGAAATACATATAATCAATTTAGTTGGATACTTGGATGTTGAATGAGAACAATTTGTAATAGTGTGGAGCTAATGATTAAGTGGCAACAACAAATGCAGCAATTAAACTAAGAAAAAATAAGAACCCTGTATACAAGAGAACAGCACAATAAAATTAAAGAGAAAGTGAGATTGATGGTGAATTCATTTAACTCAGGGGATAGTATGCTTGTCCAATGCAGAGGTCCAGCTGTCTTAGCTGATTGTTTGGAGCAGATTTGGAATGCTCTCTTCTGGCCACCCTCTTAGATTAACCCTGCCAGAATCACACCACAGATACCCCTTCTCAACCCTCACCTCCCTACCTGTTACCAAAGTTTTGTATGTAGCTAACCATTCTATCTTACATTCATCCCAATTTTCTATTTGTCCAACAACTATCTGCTTTATTCTGCATTTCTTCATGCACAATTTTGGATCTGATGGCAACTCAGGGCTTCAATAACTCCAGCGACAGCACAAAAATAAAACTGCAACATAGATCGGTCTTGCAAGAGAAACAAATGTGTTTAGAGGCAGAAGTTGTTGCCCCTAATCACTTGTGAAGGGGTTTTCACTTTTAGACCAGGCAGGGCTTTGCCTCTAGAGAAGTCAATTGAGACAATACATAATAAATTATCTATTTTAAAATAAACTCATTGAGCAAATGATACTTGACCTGAAACATAGCCAAGTTCAACTACAGGAAATCATAGCACAGAGAGTTCAACTATAGGAAATCATAGCACAGAGAAGTGATTTTAGAGCCTTTTCTGTTGTGTGCAACTTACTAAGCTCATGAAGGGATGTCTAGTAATAGTTTAGAATGGTGGAGACACTTGCTCTTCTATGTGAGTAAGTCGTGGTGAGTCTGGTGGAAGAGAAGAAATCTATGAAGTGGACCTAAGGCAGTATGGTTGTCTCACATGAGGCCCTGAAGATGTGAGAAAGTCTAGTAAATCCCAGGAAAGTCCTCAACTTGTCCTTAGCAGGTGTCTATAGAATTATATAGAAGTCCAAACAGAACAGCCAACTTACATATCTGTGGGTCAAATACCTGGTGGTTGTTTGAGGTTACCAATTTTTTAGATATTTTTACTATGCATTAAGAGATATCTGATACAGCTATCTTGAAGTAAAATGTATGTATGTGAAAAAATGCACAGATATTAAAAATCATGTCATTGAATTCCCTTTAAAATATAGGGCTATAAAAAGAATCCAAATTTACAATGAAAAATGAACGATTAAAGAAGTATTGCTATTTGTACAAAGCAGAATAGTACTCAGCCATAAGAAAAGATAAAATCATGCAATTTACTGCAACTTGGATAGATCTGGGCGGGCATTGTGGCTGGAGTGATAGTACAGTGGGTAAGGCATTTATTTGCCTTCATGTGTGCAAACCTGGGCTCAACTGGCATCCCAAATGGTTCCCTGAGTTCCACCAGGGATGACCCTGAGTGAAGATCCAGAAGTAAGTCCTGGGCACATCTGGGTACAATTCATTCCCCTCTCAGAAAAGAAAAAAAGAACTGGATAGTATCATGATAAATAAAGCAAATCAGAAGATTAACTTAGACACAAGATGATTTCACTCATCTGTGGTATATAATGAAATAGGACAATGGAAAGGAAGGCACCAAAGGTTGACAAATCCTTAGTCATGGATTACAGAACTGAGAATGCCAAGTAAAGGGGGAAGTACAGAGAGAATTGGAGTGATGAAGTAGACTGAATGTAATAAAAGGACATTGGTAGAGGGGTATTGGGCATTTTGGAGGTGGTGGAGTTAACTATGTACATAAAAACCGTAAGTGCTAATGCTATTGTAAACATGTGACCAAAACTATAATTAAAAATTCATTTAAATGTTCTTAATCATAAAAAATTGTTTAATCATAACAGAGATGAATAAAAGGAAAATAATCTTTTGATAAAACTATATCAATTCAAGATGTAAGTTCCTAAATTATCCAAATAACATAATAAAATAGTAAGACGATTGGAGCAACATCTATATCACTTAAATATCAATGGCCATCTCAGATACAGACCATAACCTAATGTCCTAAAATCCAATTCAGCAGCTGGTGACATAATTCTCCATAGGATTATCTCTTGGTCAATTTCTGAATAATATTAGACAGAGTGTTAACTTAGTTGGTATGGTAATTACTTTCCTGGGAAATTTAAGTTCTCACGTAGCAACAATTTCTTTGTACTTATATGCCATAGAGTAGGGATTATAATCACCTTTATACCAGAGCATCTTTGAATGTACACAAAGAGACTTACATGATAAACCATAAGTACATAAGTATCTGTATAGCAAGCCCACGATGTGTAGGAGGAGAGAGAGAGAGAGAGAGAGAGAGAGAGAGAGAGAGAGAGAGAGAGAGAGAGAGAGAGAGAGAAAATATAGAGACAGAGAGAGAGAAAAAAGAGAAAGAAAAGGTGCTTGCTATAGAGGCTGGCTGGAAGTAGCTTTGAAGGAGTGTGGGGACATTTGTTATAGGAATGGGGCAATGGTGTAGGGATGGAGTGCTGGAACACTGTATGACGGAGATCCAATTATGAACATCTTTGTAATTGTATATCTCATGGTGGTATAATAAAACAACAACAAAAAGAATATCCCATAAGAGTTTTGAAAGTCATTTTGCAGCTAGAACTAGTTCTTTGTTGAGCAGAACTGACCTGTAAATTCAAGGCTGTCTGTCTAGCATCATTAATTCCTATCCACTAAATGTCAAAAAATCTATTTCTGTGACAATGAAAAAATGTCCTTAAGAACTTTGAAGAAGGGTCCCCAATGAAACAACTGTTCTGTTGAAGAAATTTTAGTTCTTGTTGCTGTTGGACACATAACAGTACGTTAAAGGTTTCTGCACTGGGCTAGACTGTTTTTAAAGTCCTACTACAAAAATTGAGTCATTTGCAATGAAGAACCATTTTGGTGTTCCTAGGAGGCAGAAAGTGGATACAATATAAAAATATAATAGATGACAGTGTTTAAGAGGAGCAAATGTTTGAGCTCCCTAAAACATGTATAACATTAGTGAAACCGTATAACATTAGTGATTGTGTAAATATATATAGAAAACATTAAGTTAGGTAAGTGGAATAGTGTTAAGTGGGAGAAGTCAAATAGCAAAAAATGTAAAAAAGAAATATCTTTGACTAAGTCATAAAAATAAAATTAATTTACCTATTTATTGTGATTCAATATGTGAGTTGACTAACTAGATGGGCATCTTAATGAGGTGATTTTATTTCAAAGAGGTAGAGAAAGTAAATTAATTTTGAAATAATAGTTCTTGGAAAACTGCCATTTGAGGTATTATTGACTGTATAATAAGTGTACTTAAGGGTTGAGGGCAGAACTGCTACTGAGCAAGTGGCTTATAGAAATCAAAGCTCTAGAGTAATCAGCATTACAATTAGACTAATGATTTTCCTACTAGAAAAATTGACGATGTGTAGACTTTTCCATGACCACATGGTGAGTCAGGGGAACAAGAAACAAAATTCATGATTCCCAGTCCCAGACCACTATGTCATTATGAAGAAGACCTAGATCTACTGCTCATGGGAGGTTAGCCCAAAGCTCAAACTAGGTCGTGAAGTCTTTTAATTTATAGGATGAAATGATGGGCATGGACTGGGTAAATTGTACTTGCAATTATTTTCTTAATTATAACTGCAGGGTAATTTCCGCAGATAGGTTGCATAATACGGAAGAGATTTTCCCCTTCATGTTAAGAGTAGGGCAACTGGAGGTCTCCCAGATTTGCTCTAAGGTGTAGTGGGGATAACGGGATAGCTTTTAAACACACCATTTCATGATTCTATGTCATTTAAAACTTACTTCCATGACAATAAAAATGGTGATTGTGGAAAGGAAAAGCACTTAAACAGGTTGATCCCCATCATATGGACAGAACAAACTATTTCAGTTTAAAATTTTAGTCTTGTATATGCACCATGAAATTGGCTTTTCTGTGTGTCTGCATGCTGGAAGAGACTATAATGTAAGAAAGTGTTTTTTGCTCTATTTTATCCTCACTTATTTGGCCAACATGAGAAACTCTTTTCCTCTGTCTTCAGAGAACAAGTTGTATTACCATCAAGTTAGGTCAAATGGGTCTTGAAAACACATTTTATTGATTTTTTTAAGGAAACAGGGATGTGAGTGTCGGACGGTAACAAAACACAAAACCCAATCGCCCCAAAAAACTCAACCCTCACAAAACAGGAAATAAAAGCCCAATCCAGAATTCAATCTCCACAGCTAATGAAAACAAAGAACAAGGAAGTGAGAAAACACAGCTGGGGATGGGAGGGAAAATGAAAGGGAGGGAGGTCAGTGGAGGCGATTCTGAGAAACAGCAGGGGCAGCACAGATGCGTGGAGAAGATGAAGACAGGAGGCTACCAATAAGAAAAAGGAATAAGCCAGGGAAGGGACTAAGAGAAAGATAAATGTCTTTGTCTCTCCTGTTCTTTCTTTCGTATTATTATTCCTTCCCCTTTCATCTCCATCATTCTGCTGCCACTGATGAAAGGAAGGTGAGAGGGTTGGACCCCAGGCTCCCTTCTCTCAGCAACCGGGCACTTTCCAATCAGCCCATCAGCAGCAGTCTTGGAGTCTTGTGTGTACAAACAGATATTTTTGCTTCCCTCAAAGAGATATATGTCAGTAAGTGCTTTACTTCAGAAAGCACTTTCAGCAATGCTGATTCTATATGCCTAAGTGCCCCTAGTGACAAGGCCCAATTTCAAAATCTCTTTCACAGTAATTTTGTTCTAAATGTTTCCTTTCCCAGTGCAAAAGTGCCTGTCTCAGGGATAAGGCATCCAGCTTATTGTCAATTTATTTTAATTAGACATAGGAAAGTTTCTTGACTAGGTCTGGGACAACAGAACAGTGAGTTGTTTTCCTCTGTACGTTATTTTGAATTGAAAAATCGACATGCTTTTTGGAAAAAAAATATAGAAGCTGGTTTTCTTTAGGTGGACTACCACAAAATAAAGCTACTTTACTACTCCGCAGTCATATTTCCACCCTCTTGGGTGTATATTAACTCATTTCTGACATAGTATCTTTTCATTCATCCTGTAAAATCAATGCTAAATGGTATTGATGTGGCATACTACATTATCATTCATTTCCAGGACCAATTTCTCTGGATCATTTCTGCTATTCCTAAGATATTAGTATAGCAGAAGAAAGATACAACCAGCCAAATTTAGGATCGGGCCTATGTCACTTCTTTAATTGTCATAGCTATGAAACAGGAATTCTGATAAAAAGACTGTGAGACATTTAATAAGATAGTATTTGTAGATCTCTCAGCATCTTTTTGTATAGATTCAGAGCTAAATTGTTTTTATGTGCAGCAAAATAATTGACATAACCCAACCTTGTGTCTTCCCTTCTAATACAAATTTTGTAGAAACAAACAATATGCTGGAAGCAGTTACAATGATCTTTAAATTGACGGTGGAATGTACTTCTAATCAAAGCTATTTTTAGATTCTCTTTAGAACCTAAGTGCTCAAGAATTTAATGAGAACAGTCAACAACTCCAGTGGTGACATATAGAAAAATTCAAATGGGAGACATTAAAACTTTTCTTTGCATTCTCTAAATACAGTTACAAATTCTTGAACTTAGCACTCCCAACTTTGGTGAAGGAAGTCAACACGCAGAATTCCATCAGTTTGGGCAAAACGGGAGAAGAGTCAGTTGTTGGGAACAACGCAGGATTCCATCAGCTTGGGCAAAACGGGAGAAAAGTTAGTTGTCGGGAACATGCAGGATGCCATCAGCTTCGGGCAAAATGGGAGAAAAGTCAGTTGTCGGGGGAGGGGAGTAACTTGATATACTCCACAGTCCAGCCCCCTCTAAGACATACGAATAGAACAGTTCTGTCCTTGCAGCTCCTGGACATATTTGGGCAGTGTGGAAGATTACAGTCATGCGGTGTGCTGCATTCTGCAGTCACTCCTAAGATGCAAACACAGCCATGGAACACAGTGTTGAGTCTGACCGGGCTCCAGGTCAGAGAACCATAGTTGTCTAAAAGGAAGTATATAATCTTAATTCTTCTCTTCAGAATGTTTGGCTTCAAATATTTCTGGTTCAACTCACTTCCGCTCCCCATCCTGCCTCAGTCTTATTTCCATTACCCTATTTACAAACCTGGTTAAAAGAAAAACTGATTAGCATCAAGTTAAAAGGATCAGTACGCAACTGGAATTTTCTGATGTAATCTGAATAAGAACTCCAGTCAATGCTCTGACAAGAAAGTTTATCTACTACTCCATTTTATTATTAGTAATTATTATTATTTTATTGATCAGGATCAAATGCTCACTGATGAGTATAATTTTAGAGATCTCTAAAGCTTATCCTGTGGATATGGAAAGGAGGCTATATTATAAAAGTCAACCAATTAGAACAAAAGTTTGGAAAAATAAGTGTTCTTATTGGGACATAAATCTCTAGCAATGCACAGCAAATAAACTGAGTTAGTACTGCTATGTACTTTTTTTGTATTTCTGTCTGGCATGTTTAATTTTTAACTGATCCTTGATTTTTTTTGTTTTCGTAGGGCCGGATATCCAGTGCATGCCTTCATCCTTGCAGTGTCCTGATAGACTGCAAGCATAAAATATAACACCCTTACTTAAAAAACTATTTTTACATCTCCATGAAATCTGCTTTTTGATATTAAAATTGATTGCTCTTCCTTTTCTATAATATATGTGGTTGCTTCTCAGTCTTCCTGCGATTGAAGCAGTTTTAGAAGTCACTTTCTGTTTAACTGTGACAAAGGTGCGTAAAAAATGGTCTCATCTTACTGATCTGGACAAAGTCAGATCTGTAACGGCCTGGCTGTCTGAGCAGCTTCAGGAATGGCAAATATGACACTGGTGAGGGAGGAGGACTCCTGTGTCAGTGAATTTATCATGACAACATCAATCATGGTCTGAGAGAGGCAAGAGATTGCATGTTATACAATCTCCAGGCCTCCTTGCTCAGCCAGGTGTTTTCACCGGCATTTACATCCGAGATATTCCATGAAACTGATGTTAGTCTCTAAACATCCAAGTCACAATGCAGAATCTTCATCCTTCTATCCCAGTGTTTATGGGAGACTTAGATTTTGGTTTCTTATACCCAAATGTAAACTGTGACCAAGATTTAAAACTCTTCATTTGTAGTCTCCTTAATCATATCCCTGAAGTAGTTGCTCAAGTTAGAGAACTCTAAGCATCAGGAGAAGGAGAAGGAAGGAAGGAAGGAAGGAAGGAAGGAAGGAAGAATAGAAGGAAGGAAGGAAGGAAGGGAAGGAAGGAGGAGGAGGGAGGGAGGGAGGGAGGGAGGAAGGAAGGAAGATGGAAGGAAGGGAAGGAAGGAAGGAAGGAAAGGAAGGAAGGAAAGGAAGGGAGGGAGGGAGAAAAGAGAAGGAGGGGAGGGAGGGAGGGAGGGAGGAAGAAGGAAGGAAGGAAGGAAGGATGGAAGGGAGTGAGGGAGGGAGGGGGAAGGAGGGAGGGAGGAAGGAAGGAAGGAGGGAGTGAGGGAAGGAAGGGAGGAAGGAAGAAGGAAGGAAAGGAATGAAGGAAGGAAGGAAGGAAGGAAGGAAAGAAGAAGAAGGAAGAAAAGGAAGGAAGGAAGGAAGGGAGGGAGGGAGGGAGGAAGGAAGGAAGTATGGAATGAATGAAGGAAGGCAGGAGGAAAGGAAGGGAGGAGGGAGGAAGGAAGGAAGGAAGGAGGGAAGGAGGGAGGGAGGAAGGGAGGAAGGAGGGAGGGAGTAGGAAGGAAGGAGGGAGGAGGAAGGAAGGGGAGAAGGAAGTAAATGGGAAGGAAAGGAAGGAAGGAAGGAAGGAAGGAAGGAAGGAAGGAAGGAAAGAAGGAAGGAAGAAAGGAAGGAAGGAAGGACCAGAGCTACTGGACAGTGGATATACACTTGCTATGCAGTGTCTGACCTGGGTTCAATCCCTGGCATTCCACATGGTCCATCGGCCTCATCAGGAGAGATTCCTAAGCAGGCCAGAGAGCCAGGTAGAGTAAGTCCTGAAGTCACCTCACAGGTGAAGTCCAAATATTAAAATAAAGATGAAGAAAAAAGAGAAACTGAACAACAGCAACAAATGTGAAAAAGATCAACGTCTGCCCCAGAGTCTGAAGCAGCACTTTTTGAAGGCTGGCCACGCAATGTCTGCAGCGTTGGGGACCAGATAGTGCCAGGAACTGAACTTAGCCGTGCGGCATGTACGGATATGATCATCTCTTTGAACTGTCTCTGGCACCAAGTTAGGAGTTGGTGGTTCATCAATCTTACTCAATGAACAAATAGAATGAATGACTCTAGGCTACACATCATTAATTGTATACTCATAGCTTCATGGTTAGCCACTTGATGAAAGCCACAATACTACGGAGAGCTGACGGTATTTAACATCCACATGTAGGATAGTTATTTTTTGCTTTATTCTATGATGACTGATTAATTCTGACCATTTTGTATTTATGTGTATCTCAGTGAATGCTGAAGAGAGTACAGCAAAAGATCAGAGTCCACGAAAATTACTTGTTTTTACTTAAATCATGAAAGCACATCTATGCCACCCCTATTTACTTTTTGAAATTACATCCTATAATACCAGGATAATCAGAGCATACCTCTTATATTGTGATTTTATTAACAGAAGCAGGAGAGGCATCTGGTTTATTGAGATGGCCTCCAGCTACTTTTCAACTAAAACATGTCTCAAATAGAACTTTAGTCAGAAGATGCTGTCAAAGTTAAAATTAAAATATTGAACATAAACCTGTCAAATTGTCCCACATCTGTGAAAAGGAAAAACGGCCAACAGAATTCAAGTAGGACACCAGGAAGGGTCAATGCTGAGACTTATCCCTAACTCCTGCTTGCCGCTAACTATCAACTGGCAGACATCAAGTCCTTCAACATTCATGATGAGAGTAATACCACTAATAAAGATTTTTAAATCCGGCTCCATATTATAGGTTATCCTTTTACCGTCTCTTTGCAATTTAATATGAGAATGAGTTAGAAACAGAACAGAATTAAAGTGTTCTACTTTTTAGCCTTTCCTTACAACTGTAAACGTCTGTAGGTCAAATGGAGTGATGGCTAAAGAGGATTGAACCCAGGTATACTGTTGGCAAGTCAACCCAAACTATCATTCCAGCCCTGGGAAAGTAAAATTTTTTTTGTTTTGGCCACACCGTCAGTGCTCGGGGTTGCTCTTGTTCTGCACTCCCAAGAATCACTCCCTGGCAGAGGCTCATGAACCAAATGAGATGCTGGGGATCGAACCCAGATAAATTGTGCCCAGAAAGTAAAATTTTAGAAAACTGAAGAAAATTTCAGCACTGCGAATTTGGAGGTCCATAGACTTCAGGATCTGTAGAAAATGGATGAATCTTCAGATTTGACGCATCGTCGTTGAATTAAACTGTTGCACATCAACAGAGGTGTAGTGGGGTGCTGGGGCTCCAGGAGGGTAGAGATTCAGGCTGCCCCTCCTGAGAGCAACACCTCAGAGTTTTCAGCTGGGGATTGGGCGTGATCAAGAATATCAGCTATTTGACTTGCACCTCCTGAGATTGAGTTCATGGTGAGACATAATTTTTTCTTCTATAATATATAGCATTCCTCTATATCATATATTATAGAGATATACATATATATATATATATATATATATATATTACTAAAGTAGATTTCAACATTCTCTTGGCTCAGCGGGAGTGTTATAAGCAATATAAGATAAATGTGCCTGCTATAAGGCTTGTTGGGTGCTGGGAAAAGAGGGACAATGGAGGAGTGTGGTAGGTAGCACTCAGGTGCTGGAACTGGTGCTGGGAAACATCAGAAGCCAACAGCAACATGTATTATGAACAACTTTGTAAACAATGATGTTTAAAGTTAACAGAGAAACTTCATCTGTCAACAAAACTTAATCTACTACATATTAGAAATATACATTGACAGAAGTTCAAGAACGAATATAGTTTGGTTAATAATATGTTAAACAAAATACCTATGAATTACAATTTTATCATTTATTTTGGGGTTTGAACCACACACAGAAGTAATAAGGTGCTGTTTATAACTCTCGTACTAGAGGTCATTCTGACAGTAAGTGGGAGGTACCAGCTAGTACTGGGATCAATGGTGGCAATACAGACCAGGTGGTAAATGCTTAACACATGTACTAACTTTCTGACTCCAAAACTACAACTTTAAGTAACTGACATAATAAACAGAAGGGCAGATTGCCACTCCAGTAGAGAAAGGGAAATTAAAAACATTTTGTTATTTCACCATGAGATTTACTAATTACAAAGTTGTTCAAGTGATTGGTTTTCAACCAAACAGTGTTCCAGCACCCATTACTCCACCAGTGCACCCTGCCTAATGCTGATATCTCTGTGATTCCTCCTCTCTAGCCTGCCTCATATAGCCGTTTTTGCTTCTCTCTCTCTCTCTCTCTCTCCTACAGCCCACCCTCCCCAGGTACCTCTGTAATATGTTCTACATCAAGGGATTATTATGTATATCCTTGTTCCATGTTCAATGCTCAGATCTAGTCTGGCATTAACATTTCCAACAATTAGCACACTGGTCCCTTCTATCTTACCTAACTCTGACTCCTGTATACTTGTGGTAGATTCCCAACCACTGACAATCCTCTGGTCCCTGTTTTGCCTGGCCTTGATAATATTAGTCTCATATACTATTTTTTAAAAAATTCCACAAATGAATGCAGCCATTTTATATCTGTCCTGTTCCTTCTGGGACTAATTTCACTCAACATGATACTTCTAGTCCCATCCATTTAACGCAAATTTCATAACTTTTCCTAATAGCTGTATAGTATTCTATTGTGCGATGTACCAGTGTTTTTATCCAGTGGTCTGTTCTCTAAAATTGCTCAGTTTGTTTTGTTTTCTGGCTCCTGTGAACAGCACTGCTATGAACAGAGATGTGCAGATGGTGTTTCTGCTATGCATTTCTGGTTCCAGGATCATCCTAGGAGTGTTATTTTTAGGAATGTCCATATTGTTTTCCAAAACAGGTTGGACTGTTAACATTCCACCAACAATGGATGAGATTTGAGAAAGTTTAATCTGGAGCCCGAAGGCAGGAGACAGGGAAGCTTGAAAATGAGATGGTAAAACAATTTCAGGGATAAAGTAACTTAAGGGTCAGGGCGGTGATTCGTTGTTCAGAGCTAAAGGCTGAATGGGTCAGAAAGCATGTAAGAAATAAGGTCTTTGCTAAGCTGTGGTGGAAACTGGTCAAATACATGTACAGAAATGAGCTTAGTTTCTTTCTAATGCCATGTACATAAGTCAGATCAAAACAGATTAAAGGTCTCAATATTATACCAGACTCCACAAGGCACATAGACAAAAACATACAGAAATGTCTATGTCATTAGGTTAGAGGTAGCTTTTTAAGTATGGAACAATTCTGACTAGACAAGTCGCCAAAGTTAAACAAATGGGACTACATTAAACCAAGAAGCTTGTTTTTTGTGAAAAAATTTTTAAACTTAGTTTTGTAAGTCTTAGAGGAAAGGATGGCCAGAACACAAAGGAGCCCACACACGGGGAGGAATTATTGACTATTATCATCCAATAAAGGGTTATTATCTAAAAATATATAAAACACTGTAGAAAGAAAAAATATCTTGGGCCTATGGGAAAATAGAGAGAAGAGATTAAAAGAAACTTTTTCTAAAGAAAAAGATAAACAGACAAATACGATATGAAAATGTTTATATCACTACCCAAACAGGGAAATACAAATCAAACAACAACGATAGGCATCACCTCACACCACAGATATTGTCACTTATTAAAAGAACAACAATAACCAGTGTTTGTGATAATGAGGAAAAAGTGACTCTCATTCACTTGCTGTGGATGTCTACTGTTTCAGCCTTTGAAAGACAACAGGACATTCCCAAATTGCACTTCCTTATAATATAGAAATTCCACCTCTGGGGATATACCCCAAGAGTCCCAAAGCACAAGAACATTTTCTCTCTCCCCATGTTCACTGCAGTTCTTGTTCATAATAGCCAATATCTGAAATAACCATGTCAGATGACTGCAAAGAAGCTACAGTTAGTCTCGATCTATAAGAAATGATTTCATGCAATTTGCTGATGCATAGATGGGCCTGAGAGTGTCATGCTGAGTGAGAGAGAGGGACAGGTACAGACTGATTTCACTATATGCAGGATTTA
>JAJIBD010030480.1:0-20850 GCA_021461705.1 Cryptotis parvus | reverse complement strand
CATCAAAATTTAAATTTTTTCCATTAATGGAACAGTGTGCTAACAATTGTCAAAAGTACTAATACCAACCTAGAACTGAGCATTAAATGCAGGCAAAGAGATACACATGACAACCCTTTAATGTATGTTCTGTAATCCATAGTCTGGAACGGAAGGGAAAAAAGAGAAAGAGAGAAAAAAGGGAAAGAAATAAAGAACCTGCCATGGAGGCGGACTGGGGGAGTGGGGAGGGAACCGGGACGTTGGTGGTGGGAGACGGGCACTGGTGGCGGGATGGGTGCTGCAACACTGTGTGACCAAACCCAAATATGAACTTTTTTAATTGTATATCTTTGTAATTGTATATCTCACAGTGGTATATAACCATAGAGAGGCAGGGATGGGGGAACAGGGGACATTGGTGATGGGAGATGGGCACTGGTGGAGGGAGGGTGCTGGAACACTGCATGACCAAAACCTAAACATGAACATCTTTGTAATTGTATATCTCATGGTGGTATAATAAAATATTTTTAAAAAGAAAAAAGTAAAAAAAAATTCCTTTAGTTACCATCTGGCTTCCTAGTATTCATTTTATAAATCCTCAATTCGAAACAATCAGTGGGATGATTTTTCACTATTTTCTCTAAAATATAAGTCATTAATATACTCACTTATCAAAATACACTCTCTGGACTTGCTAGTAACTTTCCATTTAACAATATACTTTTAATTTAATTTTTATTTTAATACCCTAAATGTTTGTAGGGCAAGCCACAATGTGTAAGAGAGAGAGATAGAGAGAAGAGATAAGAAGAGGAACAATATGCTTTTAAAAGTGTAAGATTGTAAGGTAAAAACTAAGAAAGCTAGACAGCTGAGAGAAAAAATTCAGTCAATAAATAATTGAAGCAGAGTCGTCAGTTAACTGTGTGTCCTATGTTGAGACCATTTAGGTAACCACTAATAGTCAATGTTGCTTGTAAATCTAGTGGAGAAGAGTCATATTTTTGAGTCTGTTCATTTCCACTGGGGAAAAAAATTCTTTTCCTTTGAAAGTGACAAATAAAATACCAACATGGACCATCTGGTATCTGGACAGAATCAATTTCAAATACTAATCAAGCTCAATTCAGTCTGGACCATTAATACAGATGGGCTTACTGCCCAAGAGTTATAGTTTCAGGAATCAAATGAAAATGGCTCTCTTCCAGTATTATAAGTGAACAAAGTTTTGAAAATATGCTACTAAGACTTATTCAAATAAAATGGTTTAATAGTAAGCATATGGTTATATTTACTATTACTCTTTTATCCCTAAATAATTACATTCAATATTCATTTTGAAATTGGTATGAAGCCAGACAAGAGGCTAAGTATTTGGCAGCACAAAGCTACACAATTTATCAATATTTGGTAAAAGCAGAAACAGCATAGAGACCAGATGGTCTTCACATATGAAATTTTAAGTAATGGATATCATTTACACATGAAGGATAGGGTGAATAAAATGAGGTATAAATGATTCTTTAGGAATGTAGCAAGTGAGTCATTTTCTACTCACTCCTCTGTGCCTTACTTAGATGGTCATAAATTATCCCTCATCACTTTTATATCTGAATTTAATGAGTATATAAAACAGAAAATTGGTACAATATTATAAATGATGGAAATACAATGGTTGTTATCTAAAGATGACCTAATCTCCCAGGTTTACAGATCATGAAATTAAGATTCAAAAAGTTTTAATTATTGATTTGCCTGTTGCAGGTATGAGAACTCCAAGTATGATTTCTCTTTCACCAACTCTGCTACACCCCACTTCTCTATAAAATGTAACCGATTTGGTATTTTATTAATATTCACTAATTGGTGATAATTAGGGAGATTTTTCTTTTGTTTGTTGGCCATCCATCTGACTGTGCATAGGTCTTACTCCTGGCTCTGCACTCCAGAGATCACTTCTGGCAGGGAGATCATATGGGAAGCCAGGGAGACTTTAGTTGGAAGACTGGAAGACTGCATGCAAGCAACTTCTTTTCTGTACTATCTCTCTGGCCCCAGAGAATTAAGCTTAAGACATAAACATGTCCACAGAAAAATATATGTGCAATCAACTAGACACACAGTGTAGAAAACATAAATAAAAAGAGAGACGGAGACCACCAGCTGAGCATTTTAGCAGGAGAGCAGCTTGAACAGTGGTAATAGGCTAATTAATTCCTCATTGCTTAAATTGGCTACACTTCTGGTCAAATGCGCTAAGAAAGCCAGACAAAGCTCTTTAAGCAAATTTAATCATCTGTTTATTATTTTAGGACTAAATTTAATGCTGGAGAGACTATAAAATTTTAATACACAAGCATAAATAAATGATGTTTTTCACTTATTAGAATAGCAATAATTATACATCTTTATCTGAATTATAACAGTATTGTTTAGAATAAAAAAACATCAGATTTTACTTTTACAGCTTTCTGGAGGAATAAATTTGAGAATAATTCATCCAAAAGTTTTCACAGTCTGATTCTTAATGTGGTTTTTAAAAAATCCATGCTACAACAAATACAATACTTTGCTATGAATTCCTAAAGAAGGAACTTATATTTGAATGTTGGAAACCATGTTTCAATAAAATACAAATAAAATTAAATCACTGATATCAATGTTATACAGATGACTATTCTGTTGGAAAGAGAAAATCTAATAAAAGTGAGCAGAATTTCTTCCCTTAAACTAAAGCATTTTACCTATTATAATGAAAGGAAAATCATGTGTCAACACTGTAAATCAAACACTAAATCTCTATATAATACATTCACCAATAATTCAAATAAAGTCTATCATATGTGTATTTTCTTAATAAAATCATTATTGATATCTTTGCTATTTTACTCAAAGATGCCTGAGGAAAGATTTTATTCTCTTAGCTTGTGTCAACTAAACACAATTAAAGTATACCCTTTCTTTAAGGGTAAAAAGTTCACAATCAGCTATACTCAAGAACCTCAGGTCCACCTCATGTACTGGGAGCCATAAAAGCTATTCCAGGAAGTGCTGGGGGACCAATCTGGGCGTGAATAAACCCCATACCTACTCCACCACTTGAGCCACTTCTCCAACCCCAATATTTGATGTTTTAAGGCTAAAAATGTCTTACCTTACTGTCTAAAATAGGTCTAGTAAATAGTTCAACTTAGAGATGCCAAAACCAACAATTTCTGCATGATTCACTGAGGAATAGGCCTAAATGAAATTGGATTTAGAGGAGTTAGAAGCAAGACTTTCAGTAACTCCATCCCCATTTGGTTTGGTTTGGATGTGGGTTTGGTTTGGCTTGATTTTTGAAGCACACAACCTGATCATGGATGGAAAGTATCAGCATTGTCAGAATAACAGTCCTATACAAAGCACTATACTGAGTTACTGCAATCCCTGGTAAAAAAAATCCTCATTGCTGGATAAAGAAACTTTTGGAACATCTACACAATGGAATACTATGCAGCTGTTAGGAAAAATGAAGTTATGAAATTTGCCTATAAATGGATGGACACGGAGAGGATCACGTTGAGTGAAATTAACCAGAAGGAAAAAAGACAGATATAGAATGACTACATTTATTTGCATGACATAAATATATAGATTACATATATATGTATATGTACATGTATACATATTATGATACCGATATCAAGGTCAGAGAAAATGTGGATCAGGAGGATCTTTCCAAAAACTGGAATCTACCACAAGCTTCGGGGAGATGGAGGTTGGGTGGGACAGAGAAGGGAACAGTGAGCTAACAATTGTTGTAAGTGATAATACCAGCCTGAGTATTGAATACAGGCAAAAAGATAAACATGATAACCCCTAAATGTAATGTATCACAATCCACAGTGTGTAAGAGAAGGAAGAGAGAGAGAAAGAGAAAGAGAAAAGAGATAAAGAGACTCTCCATAGAGGCAGGCTAGGGAAAGGGAGGAATCAGGGACATTGGTGGTGGGAAATGGGGGAAAGGGCACTGGTGGGAGGATTGGAAGTGAAACAATGTATGACCAAAACTCAGACATGACATCTTTGTAATTGTGTATCTCCACGGTATTATAATAAAATATTTTTTTAAAAATCCTTATTGCAGAACTGGAAAAATGGTCTAACCATTAGGGGCACTTGCTGTGCATGTGGTCAACCCATGTTCAATCCCTGACTAAGATTCCTTCTGGTCTCCCAGCACTGCCAGGAATAATTGCTGAGCACAGAGACAGGAAAAGTAAATACAGTCAGGTATACCTTCCCAAATCAAGAATAGAAAAGCAGTATGGAAGCAGGGGCTACAGACAGTTCAGTGAGTAGTGTGCTTGCCTTCACAGAACCAATACAGGTTAATTCTGTATTATCCTATTACACCACTAGGAATAATCCTGAGTGCAGAGTCAGGAATATCCTTAAACATCATTAGGTGTGCTAAGAAAAAGGCAAAATGTGAACACTATCTTTTTCAAATAAATTAAATACAATTACCTGTCACTATGCCTGCAATAGGCATAGACTGCATACAATAGAAAATATGAAAATGCACTCTACACTATTTTCACTAGACAAATAGGCAATGGGAAATATAAGCAATAGGGAATATGAAATGTTTGTTCCATTGAGAGAACAATGGAACAAACATTTCTGAATGCAGCAGTTATGTGTACCTGGGTCGAGAATCAACATGATAAACAACCTAAAACCTGAGCTGCGCAGGAGGAAGAGAGCAGCATGGAATGCCTTTAAAAAGGCATCGAAGAAATAGGTAAAAAGGACAAAGAACCTTTGGCTCTGGGGAAATCTCTTTGACTCCACCATTCTCCCTGCATTAACATATGCCTCAGAGACCAGGCCCCTACGAAAGCAGGATGAGAATGCTACTCGGTCTCACAGAGAGAAATAGAAAGAGCTATGCTTGCAATATCACGCCTCACTCGAAAGTAGAGAAGGAATCCGGAGTTCTGACCCTCCGTCGCTATTCCAGAATCAGGGACGCTGTCTCATTTGCCAAGGCATCAAAAATCAGATGGGCTGGACATGTATCGCGATTTGAGACAACCGCTGGACTAGAGCCATTACGATCTGGATCTCACGGATGTCAAAGATCATGTGGCCGCCCACCTACAAGATGGTCAGACTTCCTTGTAAAGGAACGGTTTGAGGCTCTTCATATTCTTGAATCATCCAGATGCCATTTGGCTACACTGGTTTCTGATAGGGTCCAATGGAAATGTTACTGGCGCCCGCTCGAGCAAATCAATGAATAACGGATTCAAGTGATCAGGTGAAATATGAAAATACATGGTACAATATTTTCTTATAGGCATGGACTATACCATAGGCAAATAGACTTTATACAATAGGTAAATAAGAAAAACACAAAAAATATCATACAACTAAAGATCTCCCAGCCCAGGTATGCTGATCCAGAGACTCACATACATGGGGCAGAGCTGCTACCCGGCTCTCCCTGTGCCCAGTTGATCACGAGGCACTCAGGAGGGGATGGCGGGTTCTAGTCCTGGCCCTCCACCACAGCAGAGCCTCGCCCGAAGCCAGAGGAACCCCCACACCCAAGAGGGCTGCCATTTTCCACATCCGGACTCCCTCTCATCAGAACTCCACCCAGAAGAAGAGTTGATCACAGCCCTGCTCAAGCTACTGCTTGGCCGTGGTTCATCAATAAATGCTGGAGATCAGGAGGTGACTACAAGAGTATCCCCCACACCCACGGTAGAGCCTGCAAGCTACCCATGTCGTATTTTGTCGGGGAAGCCATGGGTCCCCCTGTACAATTCAGGACAGAAGTTCTCTCTCTACCCGGGAGAATGCCAGGGGAAACAGATGAAAAACTCACGAGTCCAGTGTAATTCCAAAAAAGGCCTTTAATAGTACAAAAGCTCTTCCACAGCAATCCAATATAATGAACGAACTGGTCCTGTTCCGAACTTAGACCATACAAAAGAGCCTAAGTCTCCCACTAAAGAGAGTGGATCTCACCTGAGATGAGTCCTACCCAGAAGAAGGAGCAAAAGGCCAAAGAGCAAAAAAGCCAAAAAGCCGGAAGCCACTAGCCAAAAGCAAAAGCTAAAAAAGCCGAGGGAGACAAAACGAAAAGCTAAAAAGGCTCCAAAGTTTAGGGACCTCAAGTCAGTCCTCTTATATACACCAAAGTATTCCAACCAGGGAGGGTCATGTCAACAAAGAATTCTAAACAGAGTGTAGTGCCACACTCTATTGGGGTATAAACAAAGATTACAAGGACTAATCCTGGAGATTATTTCTTATGTAACACACTGGAGAGAGAGAGTAAGCTGATATAAAATAATGCATCTTAATTTCATGAGCTTCATGTAATCTAGGTGGTACCCACAAGTCCTTCTTATTATTATCTACACTAGGGTGATTCTGAGTATCTTGTTTTCTTGTACTGAAAGGGTCACACTTGCTTACTTAGAGCAAACTAGTATGATCCTTCCTATAGTCTTCCTATAGTCTCAGCATAGCCATGATGGTAGTCTCCTGGTAAATTCTAACTGTCCCACGCTGGTACAATCTAGAAAGAGGAGCCGTGTCCAATCTAGAAAACATAGAAGTCTTAGTAGATGTATAAATCAGAAGTTATTCAATCAAGGTGACATCCGTAACTGCTACACCCTTTAGCAGTGTTTACATAGAAGAGAGGTCTCATTAGAATGAACCTTGGTTTAGGTAGATTAAAGTGGGAGTGGGCAAACAACAAAAAGCTCCCAGATTATTCAAACCAGTCCTCCAACAGTATTTGATAGGCCAAATACCAGTAACAATATAGACCTCGTTCCCGCTGACCCATGTGATGGAATGGTTTTGAGGCTCTTTATGTTCCTGGAGCAAGTAGATGCCCTTGGGCTCTACTAGCATGTGATAGGGACTTCTGCAGATGTTACTGGTATCTACTTGAGCAAATCGATTATCAATAGAAACACAAGTGAAACCAAAGATAAACATAAAAAGGGAAGTGAATAAAAATATATTGTCCACTGAGTATTTCCTGATCATTATGACTTCCAAAAAGGTAGTTAAGCTAAATTTAACAAATATTAATAACTAAAGACCAGGTCCTAATATTCCTACTAGACAAGTTGTATCTGTTGCAGCAGTAGTTCTATTGAAGCACAAAGAAATCAACTATATATTAATGGTTGATCTGGTTAGTCCCATAAAGATTTACTTATAAATACACTCTGACTATGATATGATAATTTTATAATCAACAGTTTGATAATTTCTGACTTATGGACATCTACTGGAGAGTGTTGCTTTCACATCTAAAAATAATGGGGGCACAAATTTAAAGTGCAGAGTGAAAAGAGAGTACAGAGACAGAGAGTCAGTGAGAGAGAGAGAGGCAGAGATGCTGAGACAGACGCATAGACAGAGCAAGAGACAGAGACAGAAAGAAATGTCTGCCATAGGAGCTGGAGAGACCACTGAGGCGCTGCATCTGCACTTCATGCCGTTAGACCTGTCTAATATTTTACATCCCATATGGTCCGCTGAGCACAGCCAGGAGTAACTCTTGAGGTAAAGCTAGGAGTAACTACTGAGCATTGCCAGGTGTACTCTAAAAGGCCCCCCTAAAAATGTAGTTTCGAATAGATTTCTAGCTATAAAATAGGCGCCGTAGCAATAGCCCAGTGGGTTGGTCGTTGCCCTGCACGCAGTCTTAACCGTGCCGGCCGGAGTTCTATCCCAGGCATCCCATGTGATCTCCGAGCACCGCCAGGAGTAATTCCTGAGTGTAAAGCCAGGAGTAGCCCCTGAGCATTGTCGATGTGACCCAAACCTAAAATATATATATATATATTTAAAAATTAAATAAACTGCAAGAAGAAAGAAAGGGTGCTTTGCCATTTTGGCTTCCCTTAGCGTTTAGCCTGGGTCCTCTTCCATTCTCTGTTGGGCCTCAACACGTGGTGGTGCCATCTTGGCCTGCATGTGGTGGGGACATAGCTGGGAACCCAGAGTCCGGAGGTTTTCCCCTCTTGGATTGTATATTGGAACCTGTGATAGTAAAGCTCTTTAAAACGCTATCGATTCCTTAGCTATCATCCATCCTCACTGGCTTCGAGGTAAAGGGTAAGTCACTTCCGGTAATGTTGGGACCCCAGCGACCTCCCTGACATGTACTCTCCTTAAAAACCAGGTTTTGAAAAGGTCTTGCTTCAAATCTAGAGTTATGCAATGACCACAATCCAGATAAAGAAGAAATCAGTCAATTGTGAGTCTCCTAATGATATTTATAGCCCTCCTTCCCCTGTTTTATGTGCACCCCCTCACCTCCAGATAAAAATTGATCTCTTCCCTCTGTAGTATGGATTAGTGGACATTTGCTTTCCTCTTTGAATTAATCCTTTATGAATTATTTTAAATATATGTAGATCAATTTTCTATGGATGGGGTATATCAGACTCATGTTCGGGTTTTCCCCCTGACTAAGCTAAGCCATAACTCCTGACACGGCTTGCTGGAGCACTGTAAGTACTTGGATGTAATCCAGGCTGGTTTCCTGCAAGGAAGTGTTTCACCTGCTCTGCTATTCTCAGATCCCAAACACAAAAATTTCTTTATGGAACAAGAGCACCACCAAGTTTATGCCTCAGTGAATTCGCAGGAATAAACCCAGAGTACAAGTTAAGTGACAGAGACAGACATGGGGCAGAGCTGCTACTGGCTCTCCCCGGCCCAGCTGCTCATGAGGTGGGCGGAGGGATGGCAGGTTCTAGCCCTGGCCCGCCACCCCAGCAGAGCCTCAAAACAAGCCAGACGACCCCCCACTCCATGAGGACCTCCATTTTCCACATCCGATTTCCTCCCCGCCAGAACTCCACCCAGCAGACCAGCCTATCGCAGCAGGGCCCATCGAGATCCACCCTACTGCAGTCCTTAGTCCGCCCAGGTGCTTGATCCAGAGACAGACATGGGGGCAGAGCTGCTACTGGCTCACTGTGCCCAGCCGCTCATGAGGTGCCAGGGAGGGATGGCAGGCTCTAGCCCTGGCCCGCCACCCCAGCAGAGCCTCACAACAAGCCAGACGACCCCCACTCCATGAGGATCTCCATTTTCCACATCTGACTTTCCTCACAGAACTCCACCCAGCAGACCACCTATCACAGCCTGGCTCGCGTGGGCGCTTGCGGCTCGCGCAGTTCATCAATAAATGCTGGATTTTGAGATGACTACAAGAGTATGCTCCCACGCCGCAGAGCCTGGCAAGCTACCCGTGTCCTATTTGATATGCCAGATACCAGTAACAATTTAGACCTCATTCCCATGACCCGATGGAATGGTTTGAGGCTCTTCATGTTCCTGGAGCAAGCAGGTGCCCTTGGGCTCTACTTTCATGAGACAGGTCATATGGAGATGTTACTGGGGCCCGCTCGAGCAAATCGAGATGAACGGGAAGACAGTGATACAGTTAAGTGTGTCCCCTCAACCCCAAACAAAGCTAAACTAAATGATCTCTAACCACCGTCTTTGAAGTCAGTGGAACTCAGATCAAAACGTTTGTTTTATTTACCCCTTGCATGAAAATAAAGTGGGGCCTAAGGAATTTTCATATTTTCTTCAATCTCTCAACATCCTCACAATGGGGCCATATGATGGGAGGATGCTGGATGTCTCTGTGACAACCCCACTTTAAAGAGAAGGTTGTTCGGATCCCAAATACTTTTGTGATACAGTGTCCTCTGGACGTTATATTCACAAGAGAGTAAGCCAACTACATACCAGTGGTGATTTAAATTAGATTTTTTCTTATTTTAAGTATTGGAGAACAGATTAACACGATTTTATTTCATCTCCAACATAAAAACTTTAATTGTTTTAATGAAACATTAGTATTGCCCCCTTCCCGCCATCCACTTGCCACAAATGATTCATTTCTATTTCTAATTTTAAGTACTCCCTTTCCTTTCCCGAATTCAGTTTAAAGAGCATCTGCTAGCCAGTTATTTATCCTCCCATTTTTTGACACCTTTGACATAATTTTGTTTGTAAACTGTTAAGCAATAATTTTCTCCATATCGCTAATCATAATATTTTATTTAAAAATATACTATATATTCTATGGCCCCCAGAGCAAAAGGCATTATAGCAAGCTTATAGTTAGGATTTACTATTTGTTAAACTAAGAGAAAAGGTAAATATGGGGCAAACCCAAATATTGGTAGTTTTTCATGTATGTTAGAACCATAATAATTTTTTCCATTTATATTTCCTCTGCCGTGAACCAAGGCTCATCAACGGTAAAAGTGAAGCCCATCCTCAAGTATTTCCTGAGCTACGTAAAAGTCAGCTAAAAATTACATAGAGGGGGCAGTCTAGAGCAGCAAGGCAAAACTCTTTTATGACAATAGTCCACTTCTGATCTTGTTCCTTTCTGTGTCCTCCATGTCCAACTTTAAGGCTCCTAATCCTCATGCTATGCTCCCTCGGAGCCCCCATGCTACTCTCCTCCTGACACACACCCAGTTTATGTGATTTCATTCATGGTCTCCTTGAATATCTTCGCCCCAGATAGGCCATTTTTGTTCCCTGACTGAAAAACCCTGGACTAAATATGAGAATAAGCAAAGTCTCTGAGTTAGTTATGCCTATATTTTTGAATTCTGCCTCTATGAGTTCACTGATTTCAGAGAGGCTCTGAGTTCTTAGACTCAGTCACCGCTAGGAGGTAGATCAACAACTGCATCATCATTAACTGCAATATCATAAGTAATCATTTTGGGGTCCGCTATATACTGGAAGTTCTTGAGTCATTTCAATTAAACATCAGAACAACTCCTATCATTGAGTGACGCCATCATTACCTTAACTTCACATTTCAGAAACCTGAAGCAGGAGGATTATTTCTGAGATTTTATATGAATACTAAATACATACCGCAATATAATGTAAAACCTAGTTCCATTCCTCATATTAAATGTCTTTCCAAGGAATTGCAAATACTTCAAGTTTCCATTTCTGCAAGGAAAGGCTATTATGACTGATATATTTTGCCAAATCAGTATTGTCCTCAAATATCAATATGTTAAGTAATTTAAAGGTTTATGTAGATGTACTTGAATTCATATTCCTATTGTTTTTAAGCAGCGTGATAAATAGCAGAAAGAATGATTCAACATTGTAATTATGAAAAAGCATGTCAGGTACATTGCAATTTTAAAGCTTATTGTCAGACACTTCATCTACTTGACAGAATTTCATAACATGCATAATACATATTTCTATAGTTAGAAACTAGACAAACATAAGAAAGTTAAACCAAAGAGCACTCATAGTACTAGCAGAAATGGACAGTGCACAATACCAAGTAAACAACAGAAAGATCTTTATCTATCTAAGGAGAATACAAAATAAATATCAATAATCTAAGAATCAAGAACACTAATAGTATCTTCACTTAAGAGTGTGGCTTATAGAAAGAGAGAGACAGATATAGAATGATTTCCTATTTATTTCCATGACATAAATATATATATATATTATGATACCAATATCCAAGGTCAAGTGAAACATATATCAGAGGTTTTGTCAAAGGAAATTATCACAAATGTGGAGCCAGAGGCTAGGTAAGACAGAAAATGAAAATTAGTGTGCTAACAATTGTCGAAAAGTACTAATACCCAACCAGAACTGAGCATTAAATAGAGGCAAAAAGATGTATGGTACAACCCTTCATTTATATAAGTTCAATATTTTGGAAATCTGGAAGGAAGGAAAAAGAGAAAGAGATAGAGAAAGGGAAAGAAATAAAAGCTCTGCTATGGAGGCGGCTTGGGGGGGAGGTGGAAAACCCACATGCAAGTGGCTGATGGGCACTGGTGGTAGAATGGGTGTTGAACACCGTATAATCTCCAAAACACAAATATGAACAATCTTCGTAATCGTATATTTCATGGTGGTATAATAAAATACTTCTTAAAAAGAGTGTGGCTTATAGCCACTGCGACTTATAAGGACAGAAAGAGAACTAAATAAAACAGAATCAGAAATGAAATTGGTGATATCAACAGAAACTAAAGAAAATCAAAAGATCATCAGAGATTACTTTAAACCTGTATGCTAATAAACATGAGAACACTGGAAGAAAAATATAGTAATCACTTCACGACATTGAAGCTAAAGACATCTTCAAAGGTGAAACACCATTAATGTAAAGCAACTAGAAGAAAATTTGAACATATGGGACTACATGAAACTAAAGAGCTTCTGCACTCAAAAGAAACAGTGACCACATACAAAGACTATCCACAGAATGGGGAAAGAATATTCACCCAATACCCATCTGATAAGGGGGTTAATATCTAGGATATATCAGTCACTGGTACAACTATATAAGAAGAAAACAGCCAACTCCATTAAAAAAATGGGAGAAGAGATGCAACAGAAACTGGGGGATGAAGCAAATTTGAATGGACCAAAAGGCATGAAAGTGTTAATGACTGTCACTAATCATCAGAGATGCAAATCAAGCAACAACAATGAGATATCACCTCACACCACAGAGACTGGCCTATATCCAAAAGTATAAAATTAATAAGTGCTGTCATGGATGCGGAAAAGGGGACTATACTACTATGTTGGTGGTAATGTCGATTTGTACAACCTTTCTGGAAAACAATATGGATTATTCCTCCAAAGACTAGAAAGTGATTCTTTGAGCCAGCCATACCACTCTGGGAATACTAAAAAGCCAAAATCACACAGCTGAAAACACCATCCACACTTTCTTTATTTTCTATAGCAGCACTATTCCACAATAGCCAGAACCTGGAAACAACTAGTGCCCAGAACTGACGACTGTATAAAAAATTTGGTACATCTGGGTTGGAACACTATGCAGCTGTTAGGAAAATGAAGTTAAGGATATTTGCCATAAATGGATGGACATGGAGGATCATTTGAGTGAAGTTAGAAGGAAAGAGATAGATACAGAATGACTGTATTTATTTGTGTATGACATAAATACATATTTATTTATATACATATTATGTGATACTGAAACTAAATGTCTGTTTAAACGTAATTAGGCCTACTCAAAAGTGGAAATTACCACAAATGTGGGGAAATGTAGTTAGGTAAGGCAGAGAAGGAACATGTGAAGTAATAAATGTTTAAAGACATTACTAACTTAGAACTGAGCATTAAATTCAGGCAAAAATGCACATGATGGCTTCTAAGTGTATGTATTGCAATCCACAATATGTAATAGAAGGAAAGGAGAGAGACGGAGAGAAAGAAAAGAGATAAAGACAACCTGCCGTG
Organism: Cryptotis parvus; assembly: GCA_021461705.1. Classification (NCBI taxonomy): domain Eukaryota; kingdom Metazoa; phylum Chordata; class Mammalia; order Eulipotyphla; family Soricidae; genus Cryptotis; species Cryptotis parvus. Next base: position 7,533 of record JAJIBD010030480.1, on the reverse strand, counting down.
GAGGCAGTATTATGGTGTAGGGGAGGGAATTAGACATTGGTGTGGGAAGGGCACTGCAGAAGGACGTGGGTGCTGGAACACCATGTGTGACTGGAAACCTCCAAACACGAATAATGTTTGTAATTGTATATCTCATGGTGGTATAATAAAATATCAAAAAAGAGGTGGCTTATAGAGACCATATAATAAACTGAATTCTACCTGCTACATTTCATAGTTTTACTTAATTTTAGGTCTGTGGATCTAACGCATTACAGATTTTGTATCTTAATTCAAATTGAAAGAGATGTATTTACAGGACTATATATATATATATATATATATATATATATATATATATATATCTTATTTTATGTCTCAAATATCAGGATTGAGGAGACATACCAGAAATACTGAAGGAAATTCCGTCAAAACTTCCCACAGCTAAAGAAAAATATTAGCTTCACAAATAATATGGTATCCAGATTGAATGACATATACTGCAATAAATTTTTAAAGAATTATTTTCCACAAAACTTCCCACAGCTTCAAGAAAAATATTGGGTCGCTAAAATAATATGGTATCCAGATGGAATTTCAGATATTTAATAAATTTAAGAATTATTTGCAGTGATCCACCATGAGCTAGTATCACCAGCAAGATTGAGTTAGTTTTATGATTATGAATAATAGAAATAATTATAAATTTGATTACAATGTAGCTCTTATTATAGTTAAGGAGAGAATATATACATTTGGGAAAATACAATTTCTAATGCTTAATATATATACAATAATCATGAATGTACCTAAAATCCCAAGAAGAAACAAAGATTTAACTTTTAGGATTGAAAAGAGCAGTATAGCTCCACTGTCCCTGCAACCCACTGACTCATCTGCTCCCTGCTCTCAATGTACTAAGACTTAACTTCTCTTGATATGTTTACTGCTAGTATTTAGAATTTCAAAGCACCTATTTACTTCAGTCAGATTTAAAAAAAAAATTTATGGATGATTCATTCATGCAACTGTTGTTCTCTGGAAAATATACATCACAAAAATGAATAAGAGAAAGAAACAAGACAAAGGAATAAGATAGAAAAATACACTATTGATCACCTAAACCCTGATTTTTAACAGTTCTCATCAACTGCATATTTTATTTTGTCATCTGCTTTTCATCTTTTCAACAGACTAATGCAATGGCTCCCATCTAATGCAAACATTTCTTTCAATTATTGAATTAAGACTTCTAACAAGTACAGAGGATGCTTTCAAATATAAGCACAGCAATATTCTACTCAAATCTTCAATGACTTGTTAGTCTCCTTAGTACAAAATTGAAATAGTCCAAGATGTTCCCTATCTAATTTCACTGAACCTAATCTAATATTTCTTCTTTCCCAAATTAGTTACTACTCTTTAATTAGCTACTAGTACTCCTCTTACTTACCGCTACTCCTTAACAACTACTACTACTACTTTTTACTTTAACTAATACTACTATTTATTTAGTTACTACTACTCTTTACTTCAACTACCACTTTACTTAACTACCGCTACTCTTTACTTCAACTACCGCTAGTCTTAACTACTACTCTTTACTTAGCTGCTACCACTCTTTTACTTGACTACTACTACTGTTGACTTAGCTTTTTGCTACCTAACTGTTAGATAATACCACTCTAGCTGTTCTAGCCTTCTGTAACCAAGTCGTTTTCTTCCAGCGCATCGTTTGTTCCAACATCAAACAATACTTCTCTTAGCACCCTGCCTGAAACTTTCTTGCTCTAGATTCTGTAGCTATTTACTACAGTTAAATTATTTTGTTTTATCATTTTATTTAGGCTTCTGTTCATGTCATCTCAGTAATAAGGTCCCTCATTATCTGAATAACTCTAACTACGACTATATATATATTTTACATATAAAACATCTTTGTCAGCTTTATTCTTTTCTTTATTATACAGAAATATTCAATATTATATTTAGTTAATTTTTATCTAACTGACCTCAACAGAATGCTGTTAAATACAGTTATTGGTGGTGATAGTGTTCAAATCTTCCCTGAGGGCCAAAGATAACACCTACAGAAAAGTAGATGTTGAAACACTTTGGAACAAATAAGAGTTAAAGCTAAGTGCATTAGCAAAATAAACTTTTTAGCAGGCTTAAAGAAAGCCTTTAGATTCTGTTGAGACTAAGTGGTCATCAAAGCCCCAGTGTGGGGGCGGCTCAAACCCAATACATCAAGATCCTTCCTGAGTTGTATTATGAATTCACTCACCAGATCTCACCATTCTAAAAAGAAGTTACTACATGTCAAAAGAGGGTTCGGCAGTGTGATACCATTTCACCAAAATCCTTCAATGCCACCATAATGTCATGTAACAATTAGAATGAGAAAAAATGGGGAGTGAAGATAGATGGTAGGCAACCATACTATCTCTGCCGCTGATGACATCGGCTCATAACACCAAACACAACCAAGTGGCACAAATGCTGGCTGTCTCGACCATAAATATGGAAATGGTGGCTCACAGCTGACTCTCAGCAAAATAATGTTCATGAAAACAATAACTAGTTCCAGATGATCGACCCACTCAACAGAACAAACACTTGAATGCAAAACCTCCGGCTTCAAGGCACATGTCTTCAACTCCACCATTCTCCCTGCATTAACATACGCTCAGAGACCTGAGCACTACGAAATCAGGATGAGGACCTTTATTTGCGCCTCCGAAAGAGTGAAGAATTAAAAGAGCTATACTTGGAATATCACGCTCACTCAAGCGAGAGAAGAATTGAGTTCTCGACCTCTGTCGATGATCTAGGAGTCAGAGTACATCTCATTTGCCAAGGCGTCGAAATCAGATGGGCTCGGACATGTAATGCGACTCTGGTAGAACCACTGGACTCAGAGCTGTTACCACTGGATTGCCCCGAACATCAAAGATCACATGGCTGCCCACTTTACAAGATGGTCAAACTTTTCTTCCGTCAAGACTTGAATGAATGGTTTGAGGCTCTTCACAATCCTGGAGCAAGCAGAGTGCCATTGGGCCACACTGGCACGTGACAGGGACAATGGAAACATTACTGTGCTTCACCGGCAAATCGATGAATAGGATGTCATTTGATCAAGTGGACCAAACAGGTTTAAAGTTTTACATTATCTCATTATGTGTACATAAACAAGAAATAAATGAGCATATCTCATTTTCTTATGAAAGGCATATTCAGAATGATGGTATTTATTTATTTTTACTTTAGGTTTATTTTTAATATTATTATACCAATCGTAAGGCAATTACAAAGATGTTCATGTTTAGTTTTGATCATACAGTGTTCTGCAGCATCCATCCTCCACCAGTGCCCATTTTCACAAATCCTCACGTCCCCTACCCTCCTCCTACCCTAGCCTGTTCTCATGATAGTTCTTTCTCTTTGTCTGTCTTTCATTTCTTCCTTCTCTCACACATTGCATTGTAACATATACATTTAGAGGCTATTGTGTGCATATCTTTTTTCCTTTTATTCAATACCTGCTCTAGGCTGGTATTATCATTTTCAATGATTATTAGCACATTGTTCCTTTCTCTGTCTTACTCTAACCTTCTGAGTCCACACATTTGCAGCATGCCGGTCTTAGACAGAGATCCAAAGTACAGTTTTACATGTAGATGTTCAGTTTTTCCCAGCAATCTTAAATTGTAGGAAGAGACTTTCCTGCTCCATTTTGTAATCTTTACCAAAGATTAAATGCTCATGTATTTAAGCATGGGTGTCAGGATTACTCAACACTATTCCATAGGTCCACAGGTTTGTTTCTTTTATTCCAATACCATTCTGCTTCTAAGCTTACTACCTATTTGTGAATATTTCTTTACCTTCTTCAACATGTCTTCTTTCTCGTTTCTGTTTCACTCAGCTGGTGAAAATTCTGGCTACCTGAAGAATTTTTCCTAGGTAAATAATTATTCAATCTGATCTTTTGAGACAGAGAACAAAATGAATAATTGCGAATGGATTGGTCTCCATGGCCTTCAGCCTGCAGTGTTAGATGTACATTTAAGTATCATTATTTATTGCATCTTTTTCATAACCTTACTAATTTTTTGAGTCTCTCTCCTCCCAACATAGCTTCAAATCACTTGTATCATTTGTCTTCCAATGTTTTTTGATTTGCTCGGTCTGGGTTATCATGTAATATCTTTGGATGCTGTTCCGTCACATGCCAGTGTAGCCCAAGGGCCATCCATCGCCTCCAGGAATATGAAAGCTCTCAAACCATTCCTTCAGGTCATGGAATATGTCTATAATTGTTACTATTTTAAGCATATCAAATACAACATGTGATAGCTTCAAGTTGTGACCCCGTTCCATGGGTGGGATACTTAATAAGTGGCCTATCTTCACGCATTTATTGATAAAGTGGGTTTGCAAGATGGGGAAAGATCAGCTTCTTTCTACAGTTGGAGCTCTGATAAAGCTGTGGAGTCCAGATGTTGAAAATGGCGGCTCATGATTTAAAGCGGTCTCTAGCTTGCAAGGCTCTGCTAGTATGGCAGGACAGGGTTAGAAACCGCCTTCCTCCTGGGTGCCCTTCATGATCACTGGGCAGAGGGAGAGTCGGCAGCAGCTCTGCCTGCGTATCTGAGTCTCTGGATCAGGCATGGCCTGGGCTTGAAATAGACTACTGTAGGGTAGTAGGTTTGTGATCAGCTTTCGCTGGTGGAGGTTTGACGAGCTGTGGAGTCCAGATGTTGAAATGGCAACCCCTAGGCCGGAGCGGTAGGCATTTGCCTTGCACGCGCCAGCCTGTGCCATCCCAAGTTCGACCCCTAGCATCACAGGTCCCCTCGAGCACCGCCAGGAGTAATTCCTGAGTGCAGACAGGAGTAAACCTCTGATATTTGCGGTGACCCAAAAAGCCAAAAAAAGAAAAAAAGAAATGGTGTGTTTTTTTACTATTTAAAAAAAACAAATATCAGCTCCAGTGGGATAGCAATATCAGGTAAGGTGTTTGCTCTTGCACACAGCTCATCCTGGTTTCTATCCCCAGCATTCCATATAGTTCCCAGGAGTACTCCTGAGTGCAGAGCCAGGATTAACCCTGGAGATCCTCACCCCATAGAAATACCTCATTTCCTAAATAAAAGAATTATACATTTAAAGACAGATAAACAAGTCTCACTTTAAAACTATTAGTGGTGGGATGTATGCATGTGTGCATGTGTGTATATCTCTGTGTGTGTTTAATTTAAAACATAGGGAAGCATGTTATCTCAAACTTGATTTATTTGACAGTTCCATGTTTTATCTTTGCTTCTATTTTTTTGAACACTAATTTTATGTCCTTATATTGAACACAGGTGAAATCATCCAATATTTTTTCCTTTCTCGAAAGCTATCTCTCTCTCTTCATCCACTTTCTCTTGTTGCCAACAATATTCCTTCTTACAGAAGAATAATATTTCATAAATACACTCACTACACCAATCAGTCATCAACTGGTTGATGACACTTAACTCATATTCAAAACTGCATTTAAATTAAATTCATATTTGTGTCACTTGATCACTTGATTACTTGACATCCCTGTTATTCATCAATTTGCTCTAGTAATCAATAACATTTCCATTTGACCTTACTACAACCAGTGTAGCCAAATGGCATCTGCTTGCTTCAGAAATACAAAAGCCTCAAATTAATAATCTTTAAAGAAGAAGTTCGACCATTGTCGGGAATGCCGCAGATCCTCCCACAGTGTCAGGACAGAAGCCTCTACTCCAAGGACGCTGGGAAACAGATGAAAAATCATTTGTCCGCAGTTCAAAAAGCTTTTAATAGTACTGCAAGCTCTTCCACAGCACTCCAATATAATGAATAAATTTAGCTCTGGTCCTAATTCAGACCATACAAAAGAGCCTAAGTCTCCTCTACCAAAGAGAGAGTATCTCACCTCGAGATGAGACCTACCAGAAGAAGGAGCAAAGGCCAAAGAGCAAAAAGCCAAAAGCCAAAAGTAAAGGCCGAGGAACCAAAAGCTTTTCACAGGAGCCAAAAGCCAAGAGCTAAAGGCTAAAGTGAAGGGGCCTCAAGTCAGTCCTCTTATATACAAAAGTAATCCAACCAGGAGTGGTCATGTCAACAAAGAACCAAACAGAGTGTGGTAGGGCAGTGCCACACACCATTGCAGGTATAAACAAAAGAGTGCCAAGGACTAATCCCAAGATTATCTCTTGTAAAACACTGGAGAGGGCTGATATAAAGTAATACATCTTACTTTCATGAGCTTCATGTAATCTAGATGGTACCCACTAAGGTCCTTATCTTATTAATTATCTGCACCAGGAATTGTGATTCAATATCTTGTTCCTGTAGATAGGGTCATACAATTTCGCTCGTGTAGAGAGCAAATCTAGTGTGATCCTTCCCATAGCTCCCCATGTCTCAACGTAGCTAGGGTGGTAGTCTCCTGGTAAATTCTAACTGTCCCACGCTGGGTGGTAATCTGGGCATAAAGAGTAAAGCTGGTGCCCACTCAGAAAACATGAAGTCTTAGTAGATGGTTAAGCCAGGTTATTCAGCATGTGACTTAAAACTGCCATTTAAATATATTTACATAGAATAGAGGTCTCATTAGAATGAACCTGGGTTTAAATAGGATTGGGTGGGAGTGGGCAAAACAAACAAACTCCAGAATATGTTTCCTGTCCTCCAACAGACCATCTTTGCAGGGTGGCCATGTGATCTTTCAAATCAGGGATCCAGTCACAAATGGATCTAGTCCAGTGGTCATCTCAAATCATTGATTACACATGTCCAGACAATCTTATTTTTAATGCCTTGGCATGAGACAGAGTCCCCTGACTATGGAACACGACAGAGGTCAGAACACCAAATTCTTATCTCACTTGACTGAGGTGTTATCCATTCCAAGCATAGTTTTATTCCTCTTGGGAGACCTTGAGGTTCTATCATGCCTTCGTAGGGCCCAGGTCTCTGAGGTGCATACAGCACGCAGGAGAACGTGTGGCTTCAAATGAGACAGTGCCTATAAGAGGTTTTTTGCCCTTAGCTGCTTTCTTCCGATTCTCTTAGCGAGTTCAATGCTGCTCTCTCCCGGGCACAGCTCAGGTTTTAGGTTGTTCATCATGCTGAGTTCGACCTATAAGTACACATAACTGCTGCATTCAGAGTTTGTTCCATTAAGCTTACAAATTATTTTTGTTGAACTAGTTCTAGTCATAAACATGGCCTTTTATATTCAGCTGCAGACCTATCTTCCACATTCTCATCAAGCAAGTTTTCAGCATTTGTGCCGCTTACTTAATGCTTGGTGTTATTAGGAATGATGTCATCAGCTAAGAGTAGGTTTAATTGCCGACCATCTATCTTCACCCCATTCCTTCCCATTCTAACTGTTCCCATGATGTTCTCTCAGGTGGTGCCAAGAGTTTTGTTAAACTATCACCCTGATGGAACTCTTAAAACACTAACGATCACTTCCAAAATGGTGAAATACTGTTGGTGAATCCACAATACAGC
>JAJIBD010030479.1:0-26192 GCA_021461705.1 Cryptotis parvus | reverse complement strand
GTGCTAACAATTGTCAAAAGTACTAATACCAACCTAGAACTGAGCATTAGAATGCAGGCAAAGAGATACACATGACAACCCTTTAATGTATGTTCTGTAATCCATAGTCTGGAGCGGAAGGAAAGAGAAAGAGAGAGAAAAAAGGAAAGAAATAAAGAACCTGCCATGGAGGCGGACTGGGGGAGTGGGGGAGGGGGAACCGGGGGCGTTGGTGGTGGGAGAGGGGCACTGGTGGCGGGATGGGTGCTGCAACACTGTATGACCAAAACCCAAATATGAACTTTTTGATTGTATATCTTTGTAATTGTATATCTCACGGTGGTATATAACCTGCCATAGAGGCAGGATGGGGAGAACAGGGGACATTGGTGATGGGAGATGGGCACTGGTGGAGGGGGATGGGTGCTGGAACACTGCATGACCAAAACCTAAACATGAACATCTTTGTAATTGTATATCTCATGGTGGTATAATAAAATATTTTTTAAAAAGAAAAAAGTAAAAAAAAATTCCTTTAGTTGCCATCTGGCTTCCTAGTATTCATTTTATAAATCCTCAATTGGAAACAATCAGTGGGATGATTTTCACTATTTTCTCTAAAATATAAGTCATTAATATACTCACTTATCAAAATACACTCTCTGGACTTGCTAGTAACTTTCCATTTAACAATATACTTTTTAATTTAATTTTTATTTTAATACCCTAAATGTTTGTAGGGCAAGCCACAATGTGTAAAGAGAGAGATAGAGAGAAGAGATAAGAAGAGGAACAATATGCTTTTAAAAGTGTAAGATTGTAAGGTAAAAACTAAGAAAGCTAGACAGCTGAGGAGAAAAATTCAGTCAATAAATAATTGAAGCAGAGTCGTCAGTTAACTGTGTGTCCTGTTGAGACCATTTAGGTAACCACTAATAGTCAATGTTGCTTGTAAATCTAGTGGAGAAGAGTCATATTTTTGAGTCTGTTCATTTCCACTGGGGAAAAAATTCTTTTCCTTTGAAAGTGACAAATAAAATACCAACATGGACCATCTGGTATCTGGACAGAATCAATTTCAAATACTAATCAAGCTCAATTCAGTCTGGACCATTAATACAGATGGGCTTACTGCCCAAGAGTTATAGTTTCAGGAATCAAATGAAAATGGCTCTCTTCCAGTATTATAAGTGAACAAAGTTTTGAAAATATGCTACTAAGACTTATTCAAATAAAATGGTTTAATAGTAAGCATATGGTTATATTTACTATTACTCTTTTATCCCTAAATAATTACATTCAATATTCATTTTGAAATTGGTATGAAGCCATGACAAAGAGGCCTAAGTATTTGGCAGCACAAAGCTACACAATTTATCAATATTTGGTAAAGCAGAAACAGCATAGAGACCAGATGGTCTTCACATATGAAATTTTAAGTAATGGATATCATTTACACTGAAGGATAGGGTGAATAAAATGAGGTATAAATGATTCTTTAGGAATGTAGCAAGTGAGTCATTTTCTACTCACTCTCCTTACTTAGATGGTCATAAATTATCCCTCATCACTTTTATATCTGAATTTAATGAGTATATAAAACGAAAATTGGTACAATATTATAAATGATGGAAATACAATGGTTGTTATCTAAAGATGACCTAATCTCCCAGGTTTACAGATCATGAAATTAAGATTCAAAAAATTTTAATTATTGATTTGCCTGTTGCAGGTATGGAGAACTCCAAGTATGATTTCTCTTTCACCAACTCTGCTACACCCCACTTCTCTATAAAATGTAACCGATTTGGTATTTTATTAATATTCACTAATTGGTGATAATTAGGGAGATTTTTCTTTTGTTTGTTGGCCACATCTGACTGTGCATAGGTCTTACTCCTGGCTCTGCACTCAGAGATCACTTCTGGCAGGGAGATCATATGGGAAGCCAGGGAGACTTTAGTTGGAAGACTGGAAGACTGCATGCAAGCAACTTCTTTTCTGTACTATCTCTCTGGCCCCAGAGAATTAAGCTTAAGACATAAACATGTCCACAGAAAAATATATGTGCAATCAACTAGACACACAGTGTAGAAAACATAAATAAAAAGAGGACGAGACCACCAGCTGAGCATTTTAGCAGGAGAGCAGCTTGAACAGTGGTAATAGGCTAATTAATTCCTCATTGCTTAAATTGGCTACACTTCTGGTCAAATGCGCTAAGAAAGCCAGACAAAGCTCTTTAAGCAAATTTAATCATCTGTTTATTATTTTTAGGACTAAATTTAATGCTGGAGAGACTATAAAATTTTAATACACAAGCATAAATAAATGATGTTTTTCACTTATTAGAATAGCAATAATTATACATCTTTATCTGAATTATAACAGTATTATGTTTAGAATAAAAAACATCAGATTTTACTTTTACAGCTTTCTGAGGAATAAATTTGAGAATAATTCATCCAAAGTTTTCACAGTCTGATTCTTAATGTGGTTTTTAAAAATCCATGCTACAACAAATACAATACTTTGCTATGAATTCCTAAAGAAGGAACTTATATTTGAATGTTGGAAACCATGTTTCAATAAAATACAAATAAAATTAAATCACTGATATCAATGTTATACAGATGACTATTCTGTTGGAAAGAGAAAATCTAATAAAAGTGAGCAAGAATTTCTTCCTTAAACTAAAGCATTTTACCTATTATAATGAAAGGAAAATCATGTGTCAACACTGTAAATCAAACACTAAATCTCTATATAATACATTCACCAATAATTCAAATAAAGTCTATCATATGTGTATTTTCTTAATAAAATCATTATTGATATCTTTGCTATTTTACTCAAAGATGCCTGAGGAAAGATTTTTATTCTCTTAGCTTGTGTCAACTAAACACAATTAAAATATACCTTTCTTTAAGGGTAAAAGTTCACAATCAGCTATACTCAAGAACCTCAGGTCCACCCCTCATGTACTGGGAGCCATAAAAGCTATTCCAGGAAGTGCTGGGGGGACCAATCTGGGCGTGAATAAACCCATACCTACTCCACCACTTGAGCCACTTCTCCAACCCCAATATTTGATGTTTTAAGGCTAAAAATGTCTTACCTTACTGTCTAAAATAGGTCTAGTAAATGCGTTCAACTTAGAGATGCCAAAACCAACAATTTCTGCATGATTCACTGAGGAATAGGCCTAAATGAAATTGGATTTATAGAGTTAGAAGGCAAGACTTTCAGTAACTCCATCCCCATTTGGTTTGGTTTGGATGTGGGTTTGGTTTGGCTTGACTTGATTCTGAAGCACACAACCTGATCATGGATGGAAAGTATCAGCATTGTCAGAATAACAGTCCTATACAAAGCACTATACTGAGTTACTGCAATCCCTGTTAAAAAAAATCCTCATTGCTGGATAAAGAAACTTTGGTACATCTACACAATGGAATACTATGCAGCTGTTAGGAAAAATGAAGTTATGAAATTTGCCTATAAATGGATGGACACGGAGAGGATCACGTTGAGTGAAATTAACCAGAAGGAAAAAGACAGATATAGAATGACTACATTTATTTGCATGACATAAATATATAGATACATATATATGTATATGTACATGTATACATATTATGATACCGATATCCAAGGTCAGAGAAAATGTGGATCAGGAGGTCTTTCAAAACTGGAATCTACCACAAGCTTCTGGGAGATGGAGGTTGGGTGGGACAGAGAAGGGAACAGTGTGCTAACAATTGTTGTAAGTGATAATACCAGCCTGAGTATTGAATACAGGCAAAAGATAAACATGATAACCCCTAAATGTATGTATCACAATCCACAGTGTGTAAGAGAAGGAAGAGAGAGAGAAAGAGAAAGAGAAAAGAGATAAAGAACTCTCCATAGAGGCAGGCTAGGAGAAAGGGGAGGGAATCAGGGACATTGGTGGTGGGAAATGTGGGAAATGGGCACTGGTGGAGGGATTGGTGCTGAAACAATGTATGACCAAAACTCAGACATGACATCTTTGTAATTGTATATCTCACGGTATTATAATAAAATATTTTTTTAAAATCCTTATTGCAGAACTGGAAAAATGGTCTAACCATTAGGGCACTTGCTGTGCATGTGGTCAACCCATGTTCAATCCCTGACTAACATTCCTTCTGGTCTCCCAGCACTGCCAGGAATAATTGCTGAGCACAGAGACAGGAAAAGTAAATACAGTCAGGTATACCTTCCCAAATCAAGAATATAAAAGCAGTATGAAAGCAGGGGCTACAGACAGTTCAGTGAGTAGTGTGCTTGCCTTGCACAGAACCAATACAGGTTAATTCTGTATTATCCTATTACACCACCAGGAATAATTCCTGAGTGCAGAGTCAGGAATATCCTTAAACATCATTAGGTGTGCTAAGAAAAAGGCAAAATGTGAACACTATCTTTTTTCAAATAAATTAAATACAATTACCTGTCACTATGCCTGCAATAGGCATAGACTGTATACAATAGAAAAATATGAAAATGCACTCTACACTATTTTCAATAGACAAATAGGCAATGGGAAATATACAATAGGCAAATATGAAATGTTTGTTCCATTGAGAGAACAATGGAACAAACATTTCTGAATGCTGCAGTTATGTGTACCTAGGTCGAGAAATCAACATGATAAACAACCTAAAACCTGAGCTGCGCAGGAGGAAGAGAGCAGCATGGAATGCCTTTAAAGGCATCGAAGAAATAGGTAAAAGGACAAAGAACCTTTGGCTCTGGGCAAATCTCTTTGACTCCACCATTCTCCCTGCATTAACATATGCCTCAGAGACCAGGGCCCTACGAAAGCAGGATGAGAATGCTACTCGGGTCTCACAGAGAGAAATAGAAAAGAGCTATGCTTGGAATATCACGCCTCACTCGAGTGAGAGAAGGAATCCGGAGTTCTGACCTCCGTCGCTATTCCAGAATCAGGGACGCTGTCTCATTTGCCAAGGCATCAAAAAATCAGATGGGCTGGACATGTAATGCGGTTTGGAGACAACCGCTGGACTAGAGCCATTACTGACTGGATCTCACGGGATGTCAAAAGATCATGTGGCCGCCCACCTACAAGATGGTCAGACTTCCTTGTAAAGGAACGGTTTGAGGCTCTTCATATTCCTGAATCATCCAGATGCCATTTGGCTACACTGGTTTGTGATAGGGTCCAATGGAAATGTTACTGGCGCCCGCTCGAGCAAATCAATGAATAACGGGATTCAAGTGATCAGGTGAAATATGAAAATACATGGTACAATATTTTCTTATAGGCATGGACTATACCATAGGCAAATAGACTTTATACAATAGGTAAATAAGAAAACACCAAAAAATATCATAAACTAAAGATCTCCCAGCCCAGGTATGCTGATCCAGAGACTCACATACATGGGGGCAGAGCTGCTACCGGCTCTCCCTGTGCCCAGTTGATCACGAGGCACCCAGGAGGGATGGCGGGTTCTAGTCCTGGCCCTCCACCACAGCAGAGCCTCGCAAGAAGCCAGAGGAACCCCCACACCATGAGGGCTGCCATTTTCCACATCCGGACTCCCTCTCATCAGAACTCCACCCAGAAGAAGAGTTGATCACAGCCCTGCTCAAGCTACCTCTTGCGGCGCGTGGTTCATCAATAAATGCTGGAGATCAGAGGTGACTACAAGAGTATCCCACACCCACGGCAGAGCCTGGCAAGCTACCCATGTCGTATTTTGTCGGGGAAGCCACTGGGGTCCCCCACAATGTCAGGACAGAAGTTCTCTTCTACCTCCGAGGACGCCAGGGAACAGATGAAAACTCACGAGTCCAGTGCAGTTCCAAAAAGGCCTTTAATAGTACAAAAGCTCTTCCACAGCAATCCAATATAATGAACAAACTCTAGTCCTGTTCGAACTTAAACCATACAAAAGAGCCTAAGTCTCCCACCAAAGAGAGTGGATCTCACCTGAGATGAGTCCTACCCAGAAGAAGGAGCAAAAGGCCAAAGAGCAAAAAGCCAAAAGCCAAAAGCCAATAGCCAAAAGCAAAAGCCAAAAGCCGCAGGAGACAAAAAGCCGAAAGCTAAAAGGCCCAAAGTGAAGGGACCTCAAGTCAGTCCTCTTATATACACCAAAGTAATCCAACCAGGAGGGTCATGTCAACAAAGAACTCTAAACAGAGTGTAGTGCCACACCCTATTGCGGTATAAACAAAGATTATGCCAAGGACTAATCCCGAGATTATCTCTTATGTAAAACACTGGAGAGAGAGAGCAAGCTGATATAAAATAATGCATCTTAATTTCATGAGCTTCATGTAATCTAGGTGGTACCCACAAGGTCCTTCTTATTATTATCTGCACCAGGGTGATTCTGAGTATCTTGTTTTCTTGTACTGAAAGGGTCACACTTGCCTACTTAGAGCAAACTAGTATGATCCTTCCTATAGTCTTCCTATAGTCTCAGCATAGCCATGATGGTAGTCTCCTGGTAAATTCTAACTGTCCCACGCTGGGACAATCTAGAAAAGAGGAGCTGTGTCCAATCTAGAAAACATAGAAGTCTTAGTAGATGTATAAATCAGAAGTTATTCAATCAAGGTGACATCTGTAACTGCCACACCCTCTAGCAGTGTTTACGTAGAAGAGAGGTCTCATTAGAATGAACCTTGGTTTAAATAGATTAAGGTGGGAGTGGGCAAAACAACAAAGCTCCCAGATTATCTAAACCAGTCCTCCAACAGTATTTGATATGCCAAATACCAGTAACAATATAGACCTCATTCCCATGACCTGACCTGATGGAATGGTTTGAGGCTCTTTATGTTCCTGGAGCAAGTAGATGCCCTTGGGCTCTACTAGCATGTGATAGGACTTGTGGAGATGTTACTGGTATCCACTTGAGCAAATCGATTATCAATAGGAAGACAAGTGAAACCAAAGATAAACATAAAAAGTGGAAGTGAATAAAAAATATACTTGTCCACTGAGTATTTCCTGATCATTATGACCTAAAAAGGTGGTTGCTAAATTTAACAAATATTAATAACTAAAGACCAGGTCCTAAATATTCCAATTAGACAGTTGTATCTGTTGCAGCAGTAGTTCTATTGAAGCACAAAAGAAATCAACAGTATATTAATGGTTGGATCTGGGTTAGTCCCATAAAGATTTACTTATAAATACAATCTTTGGACTATGATATGATAATTTTATAATCAACAGTTTGATAATCTCTGACTCATGGACATCTACTGGAGAGGTTGCTTTTCACATCTAAAAAATATCAGGGCAAAAATTTAAAGTGCAGAGTGAAAAAGAGAGACAGAGACAGAGAGTCAGAGAGAGAGAGAGAGAGCAGAGATGCTGAGACAGACGCATAGACAGAGACACAGAGACAGAGACAGAAAGAAATGTCTGCCATAGGGGCTGGAGAGACCACAGAGGGGCGTGCATCTGCACTTCATGCTGCTGACCTGGGTTCATTTTCTACATCCCATAAGGTCCGCTGAGCACAGCCAGGGTAATTCCTGAGTGTAAAGCCAGGAGTAACCACTGAGCATTGCCAGGTGTAATCTAAAAAAGGCCCCCCAAAATGTGTCTGAATAGATTTCTAGCTATAAAATAGGCGCCACAGCAATAGCCCAGCAGGTAGGGCGTTTGCCTTGCACGCAGGCGACCTGTGCCGGCCTGAGTTCTATCCCAGGCATCCCATGTGATCTCCCGAGCACCGCCAGGGAGTAATTCCTGAGTGCAAAGCCAGGAGTAGCCCCTGAGCATTGCCGGATGTGACCCAAAAACCAAAAATATATATATATTTAAAAAATTAAATAAACTGCAAGAAGAAAGAAAGGTGCTTTTGCCATTTCGGCTTCCCTTAGCGTTTTTGCTTCTCCGTCCTCTCCATTCTCTGTTGGGCCTCAACACGTGGTGGCAGCCATCTTGGCCTACATGTGGCTGGGACATAGCTGGGAACCCAGAGTCCGGAGGTTTTCCCTGCTCTTGGATTGTATATTGGAACCTGTGATAGTAAAGCCCTTTTAAAACGGCATCAGATTCCTTAGTTTTCATCCATCCCCACTGGCTTCGGAGGTAAAAGGGAAGTCACTTCCCGGCACTGTTGGGGACCCCAGCGACCTCCCCTGACATGTACTCTCCTTAAAAACCAAATTTTGAAAGGTCTTGCCTAAATCTAGAGTTATGCAATGACCACAATCAAGATAAAGAAGAAATCAGTCAACTGTGAGTTTCCTAATGACATTTCGTAGCCCTCCTTCCCTGTTTTATGGGCACCCTCACCTCCAGATAAAAATTGATCTCTTCCTCCCAGTATGGATTAGTTGACATTTGCTTTCCTCTTTGAATTAATCCTTTTATGAATTATTTTAAATATATGTAAATAAATTTTTCTATGGATGGGGCATATCAGACTATGTTCGGGCTTTACCCCTGACTAAGCTAAGTCATAACTCCTGACACGGCTTGCTGGAGCACTGCAAGTACTTGGGGTGGAATCCAGGCTGGCTTCCTGCAAGGAAGTGTTTCACCTGCTCTGCTATCTCTCAGATCCCAAACACAAAATTTCTTTATGGAACAAGGAGCACCACCAAGATTTATGCCTCAGTGAATTCCCAGGAATAAACCCAGAGTACAGTTAAGTGACAGAGACAGACATGGGGCAGAGCTGCTACTGGCTCTCCCTGTGACCAGCCGCTCATGAGGTGGGCCGGGGGGATGGCAGGTTCTAGCCCTGGCCCACCACTCCAGCAGAGCCTCAAAACAAGCCAGACGACCCCCACTCCATGAGGGACCTCCATTTTCCACATCCGGACTTCCTCCTCGTCAGAACTCCACCCAGCAGACCAGCCTATCACAGCCTGGCTCATCGAGATCCACCCTACTGCAGTCTTTATTAATCCGGCCCAGGTATGCTGACCCAGAGACAGACATGGGGCAGAGCTGCTACTGGCTCTCACTGTGCCCAGCCGCTCATGAGGTGCCAGGGAGGGATGGCAGGTTCTAGCCCTGGCCCACCACCCCAGCAGAGCCTCACAACAAGCCAGGCGACCCCCCACTCCATGAGGATCTCCATTTTCCACATCTGGACTTTTTCCTCTTCAGAACTCCATCCAGGAGACCACCTATCACAGCCTGGCTCGCGTGGCCGCTTGTGGCTGCGCAGTTCATCAATAAATGCTGGATTTTGAGATGACTACAAGAGTATACTCCCCACTTGCGGCAGAGCCTGGCAAGCTACCCGTGTCCTATTTGATATGCCAGATACCAGTAACAATTATAGACCTCATTCCCATGACCTGATGGAATGGTTTGAGGCTCTTCATGTTCCTGGAGCAACCAGGTGCCCTTGGGCTCTACTTTCATGAGACAGGTCATATGGCGATGTTACTGGGGGCCCGCTCGAGCAAATCGAAGATAAACGGGAAGACAGTGATACAGTTAAGTGTGTCCCCTCAACCCCCAAACAAAGCTAAACTAAATGATCTCTAACCACTGTCTTTGAAGTCAGTGGAAATAGATCAAAACGTTTTGTTTTATTTACCCCTTGCATGAAATAAAGTAGGCCTAAGGAATTTTGCAGATATTTTCTTCCTTCAATCTCTCAAATATCCTCACAATGGGGCCCATGATGGGAGGATGCTGGATGTCTCTGTGACAACCCCACTTTAAAGAGAAGGTTGTTCTAGGATCCCAAATACTTTTCTGATACAAGTGTCCTCTGGATGCTATATTCACAAGAGTAAGCCAACTACATACCAGTGGTAATTTAAATTAGATTTTTCTCATTTTAGTCATTGGAGAACAGATTAACACGATTTTATTTCATCTAACATAAAACTTTAAATTGTTTTAAAGGAACATTAGTATTGCCCTTCCTGCCATCCACTTACACAATGATTCATTTCTATTTCAATTTTAAGTAATTCTTTCCTTTCCCAGAATTCAGTTTAAAGAGCATCTGCTACGTTATTTATCCTCCCATTTTGACCTTTGACATAATTTTGTTTATAAACTGTTACAATAATTTTCTTCATATCGTTAATCATAATATTTTATTTAAAAGTGAAAAAATATACTCATATATTCTATATTCCCCAGAGCAAAAAGGCATTATAGCAAGCTTATAGTTAGGATTAACTATTTGTTAAACTAAGAGAAAAAGGAATATGGGGCAAACCCAAAATATTTGTAGTTTTTCATGCATGTTAGAACTATAATAATTTTTTCCATTTATATTTCCTCTGCCATGAACCAAGGCTCATCAACGGGTAAAGTTTAGCTCATCCCTCAAGTATTTCCTGAGCTACGTAAAAGTCAGCTAAAAAATTACATAGAGGGCAGTCTAGAGCAGCAAGGCAAAACTCTTTTTAAGGACAATAGTCCACGTCTGATCTTGTTCCTTTCTGTGTCCTCCATGTCCTACTTTAAGGCTCCTAATCCTCATGCCATGTTCCCCTGAGCCCCTGTGCCACTTCCCCCTGACACACACCCAGTTTATGTGATTTCATTCATGGTCTCCTTGGAATATCTTGGGGCCCACATAAGGCCATTTTGTTCCCTGATTGAAAAACCCTGGACTAAATATTAGAATAAGCAAAGTCTCTGAGTTAGTTATGCCTATATTTGAATTCTGCTCTTTATGAGTTCACTGATTTCAGAGAGGCTCTGAGTTCCTAGACTCAGTCACCGCCTAAGAGGTAGATCAATAACTGCATCATCATTAACTGCAATATCATAAGTAATCATTTTGGGGTCTGCTATATACTGGAAGTTCTTGAGTCATTTCAATTAAATATCAGAAAAACCCTATCATTGAGGACGTCATCATTACCTTAACTTCACATTTCAGAAACCTGAAGCAGGAGGATTATTTGAGATTTTATATGAATACTAAATACATAAAATTCGCAATATAATGTAAAACCTTAGTTCCATTCCCCTTTACATATTAAATGTCTTTCCAAGGAATTGCAAATACTAAGTTTCCATATCTGCAAGGAAAGGCTATTATGACTGACATATTTTGCCAAATCAAAATACAAATCCCTTCAAATATCAATATGTTATAATTTAAAGGCTATGCAGATGTATTTTCAAATTCATATTCCTATTGTTTTTAAGCAAGGTGATAAATAGCAGAAAGAATGATTCGAACATTGGGATAATAGAAAAAGCATGTCAGGTACATTGCAATTTTAAAGCTTATTGTCAGACACTTCATCTACTTGACAGAATTTCATAACATGGCTAATACATATTTCTATAGTTAGAAACTAGACAAACATAAGCAGTTAAACCAAAGAGTACTCATAGTACTTAGCAGAATGGACAAGTGCACAATACCAAGTAAACAATACAAAGATCTTTATCTATCTATGGATACAAAATTTCAATATCAATAATCTAAGAACTGGAATATCATTATATCTTCACTTAAGAGTGTGGCTTATAGAAAGAGAGAGACAGATATAGAATGATTTCATTTATTTGCATGACATAAATATATATGTATATATTATGATACCAATATCCAAGGTCAAGTGAAACATATATCAGGAGGTTTTGTCAAAGGTGGAAATTATCACAAATGTGTGGGAGTCAGAGGCTAGGTAAGACAGAAAATGGAACAGTGTGCTAACAATTGTCGAAAGTACTAATACCAACCTAGAACTGAGCATTAAATAGAGGCAAAAAGATACACGTGACAACCCTTCAATATATGTTCTGTAATCTGAAATCTGGAAGGGAAAGAGAAAGAGATAGAGAGAAAGGGAAGGAAATAAAAAGCCTGCCATGGAGGTGGGCTGGGGGAGGGGAGGGAACCGGGGACATTGGTGGTGGGAGATGGGCACTGGTGGCAGGATGGGTGCTGGAACACTGTATGACCAAAACACAAATATGAAAATCTTTGTAATTGTATATCTCATGGTGGTATAATAAAATACTTATTAAAAAAAGAGTGTGGCTTATAGCCACTGGCAAGACTTATAAGGACAGGGGAAGAGAGAACCCAAATAAACAGAATCAGAAATGAAAATGGTGATATCACAACAGAAACCAAAGAAATTCAAAAGATCATCAGAGATTACTTTGGGAACCTGTATGCCACGAAACATGAGAACACTGAAGAAAATATAGGAAACACCCCCCCCCGACATTGAAGCTAAAGACATCTTTAAAGGTGAAACACCATTAACAAAGCAACTAGAAGAAAATTTGAACATATGGGACTACATGAAACTAAAGAGCTTCTGCACCTCAAAAGAAACAGTGACCAAGATACAAAGACTATCCACAGAATGGGAAAGAATATTCACCCAATACCCATCTGATAAGGGGTTAATATCTAGGATATATCAGGCACTGGTACAACTATATAAGAAGAAAACAGCCAACTCCATTAAAAAATGGGGAGAAGAGATGAACAGAAACTTTGACAAGGAAGAAATTTGAATGACCAAAAGGCATATGAAAAAGTGCTCATCATCACTAATCATCAGAGAGATGCAAATCAAAACAACAATGAGATATCACCTCACACCACAGAGACTGGCCCATATCCAAAAGCATAAAAATAACAAGTGCTGTCATGGATGCGGGAAAAGGGGACTATCATACATGTTGGTGGGAATGTCGACTTGTACAACCTTTCTGGAAAACAATATGGACATTCCTCCAAAGACTAGAAAGTGAGCTCCCTTTTGAGCCAGCCATACCACTCCTGGGAATACTGGGAAGCCAAAAATCACACAGCGGAAACACCATCCACACTTTTATTTTCATAGCAGCACTATTCACAATAGCCAGAACCTGGAAACAACTAGTATGCCCGAGAACTGAGTGACTGTATAAAGAAACTTTGGTACATCTACACAGTGGAACACTATGCAGCTGTTAGGAAAAATGAAGTTATGATATTTGCCTATAAATGGATGGACATGGAAAGGATCATTTTGAGTGAAGTTAGAAGGAAAGAGAGAGAGATACAGAATGACTGCATTTATTTGCATGACATAAATACATATTTATTTATATACATATTATGATACTGAAATCCAATGTCTGGCGAAACGTGAATTAGGCCTTACCAAAAGTGGAAATTACCACAAATGTGTGGGAGTCAGAAGTTAGGTAAGGCAGAGAAGGGAACATGTGCGAATAAATGTCGAAAGGACTAATACCAACCTAGAACTGAGCATTAAATTCAGGCAAAAAATGCACATGATGGCCTCTAAGTGTATGTATTGCAATCCACAATATGTAAGAGAAGGAAAGGAGAGAGACGGAGAGAGAAAAGAGATAAAAAAGACAACCTGCCGTGGAGGCAGGAGCTATAGTAGGGGGAGGGAATTGGGGACATTGGTGGTGGGAAATGGGCACTGGTGAAGGGCGGGGTGCTGGAACACGATGTGACTGGAAACCTCCAAACACGAACAATGTTGTAATTGTATATCTCATGGTGGTATAATAAAATATTTTTAAAAAGAGTGTGGTTTATAGAGACCATATAATAAACTGAATTCTTACCCAAGTACATTTCATAGTTTTACTTAATTTAGGTCTGTGGATCTAGCATTATAGATTTTGTATCTTAATTCAAATTGAAAGAGATGTATTTACCAGACTATATATATATATATATATATATATATATATCCTATTTTATGTCTCAAATCTGTGGATTGAGGAGTATTATACCAGAAATAATTGAAGGAAATTCCACAAAACTTCCCACAGCTAAAGAAAAATATTGGGTCACAAATAATATGGTATCCAGATGGAATTTCAGACATATACTGTACAAATTTAAAGAATTATTTTCCACAAAACTTCCCACAGCTCAAGAAAAATATTGGGTCACAAATAATATGGTATCCAGATGGAATTTCAGACATATACTGTACAAATTTAAAGAATTATTTTTGCAGTGATCCACTCCATGAATTCTCTCAGTATCACCAGCAAGATGAGTTAGTTTGATGATTATGACAATAGAACACTATAAATTTGATTACAATGTAGCTCTTATTATAGTTGTTGAGAGAATATATACATTTTTGGGAAAATACAATTTCTAATGCTTAATATATATTAATAATCTGGTGAATGTACTCTCCAAAATCCCAAGAAGAAACAAAAGATGAACTTTGCATTGGAAAGAGCAGTATAGCTCCACTGTCCCCCTGCAACCCACTGACTCATCTGCTCCTGCTCTCAATGTACTAAGACTTTAACTTTCTTGATATGTTACGTTTAGTATTAGAATTTCAAAGCACCTATTTACTTCAGTCAGATTTTTTTAAAAAAAATTTATGGATGATTCATTCATGTAACTGTTGTTCTCTGAAAATATACATCATAAAAAAATGAATAAGAGAAAGAAACAAGACAAAGGAATAAGACAGAAAAATACACTGCTGATCACCTCCTAAACCCTGATTTTTAACAGTTCCTCATCAACTGCATATTTTATTTTATTTTATTCTGTTTTTATCTTTTCAACAGACTAATGCAATGTCTCCATCTAATGCAAACATTTTCACCATTGAATTCAAGACTTCTAACAAGTGCTAGAGTGATGTTTTCAAATATAAGCACAGCAATATTCTACTCAAATCTTCAATGACTTGCTAGTCTCCTTAGTACAAAATTGAAATAGTCCAAGATGTTCCCTCTATCTAATTTCACTGAACTCATCTAATATTTCTTCTTTTCCCAAATTACCTACTACTCTTTAATTAGCTACTAGTACTCTTTACTTACTGCTACTCCTTACCTAACTACTACTACTACTCTTTACTTAACTACTACTACTATTTATTTAGTTACTACTACTCTTTACTTAACTACTACTCTTTACTTAACTACTGCTACTCTTTACTTAACTACTGCTAGTCTTAACTACTACTCTTTACTTAGCTGCTACTACTCTTTACTTGACTACTACTACTGTTGACTTAGCTTTTGCTACTCTTAACTGTTAGATAATACCACTCTCTACTGTTCTAGCCTTCTGTAACCAAGTTGTCTTTCCTTCCAAAGTGCATCAAGCTTGTTCCAATATCAAACACTGCATTTAAAGCACCCCTTGCCTGAAACTTTCTTGCTCTAGATTCTGTATTATTTACAAGGTTAAATTATTTTGTTTTATCATTTTATTTAGGCTTCTGTTCATGTCATCTCAGTAATAAGGTCCCTCATTATCTGAATAACTTAACCATGACTATATATATATTTTACATATAAAAACACTTTTTGTCATTTTATTCTTTCTTTTTTTATTATACAGAAATATTCAATATTATATTTAGCTAATTTTTTATCTAACTGACCTTCAACAGAATGCTGTGGAAATACAGTTATTGGTAGTGATAGTGTTCAAATCTTCCCCCTGAGGGCCAAAGATAACACCTACAGAAAAGTAGATGTTGAAACACTTTTGAATAAATAAGAGTTAAAGCTATGCATTAGCAAAATAAACTTAGCAGGTTTAAAGAAAGCCTTAGATTCTGTTGAGACCAAAGTGGTCATCAAAGCCCTAGAAAAACAGGGCGTTCAAACCCAATACATCAAGATCCTTCCTGAGTTGTATTATGAATTCACCACCAGGATCTCACCATTCTAAAAAAGAAGTGATCATTGATGTCAAAAGAGGGGTTCGGCAGTGTGATACCATTTCACCAAAACTCTTCAATGCCACCATCGAGAATGTCATGTAACAATTAGAATGAGAAAGAATGGGAGTGAAGATAGATGGTAGGCAACTATACTATCTCTGCTTCGCTGATGACATCGTTCTCATAACACCAAACATTAACCAAGTGGCACAAATGTTGGCTGTCTTCGACCATAAATATGGAAATGTAGGTCTACAGCTGACTCTCAGCAAAATAATGTTCATGAAAAACAC
The DNA here is from genome assembly GCA_021461705.1 of Cryptotis parvus. NCBI lineage: Eukaryota > Metazoa > Chordata > Mammalia > Eulipotyphla > Soricidae > Cryptotis > Cryptotis parvus. The sequence continues at coordinate 10,266 of JAJIBD010030479.1, read as the reverse complement.
ACTAGTTCCAGATGATCGATTCACTCTCAACAGAACAAACACCTCTGAATGCAAAACCTCCGGCTCTGGGCACATGTCTTCAACTCCACCATTCTCCCTGCATTAACATACGCCTCAGAGACCTGAGCACTACGAAATCAGGATGAGGACCTTATTTGCGTCTCCGAAAGAGGAATTGAAAGAGCTATACTTGGAATATCACGCTTCACTCAAGCGAGAGAAGGAATCTGGAGTTTCGACCTCTGTCGATGATCTAGAGTCAGAGGCACTATCTCATTTGCCAAGGCATCGAAAATCAGAGGGTCTGGACATGAAATGAGACTTGGAGACAACCACTGGACTAGAGCTGTTACCACTGGATTGCACTGAACATCAAAAGATCACATGGCTGCCCACCTACAAGATGGTTAGACTTCTTCGTCAAGACCCTGAGCGAATGGTTTGAGGCTCTTCACAATCCTGGAGCAAGCAGATGCCATTGGGCTACACTGGCACGTGACAGGGACAATGGAAACATTACTGGCGCCCACTCGAGCAAATCGATGAATAACAGGATGTCAAGTGATCAAGTGACCAAACAGGTTTAAAGTTTTACATTATCTCATTATGTGTACATAAACAAGAAATAAATGAGCATATCTCATTTTCATGAAAGGCATATTCAGAATGATGTATTTATTTATTTTTAATTTTTATTTATTTTTTAATATATTATTATACCACCGTAAGGCATACAATTACAAAGATGTTCATGTTTGGGTTTTGATCATACAGTGTTCCAGCATCCATCCCTCCACCAGTGCCCATTTTCACAACCAATGTCCCCAATTCCTCCTCCCTACCCTAGCCTGTCTCTATGATAGTTCTTTCTCTCTTTTCTGTCTTTCTTTATCTCTCTCTTCCTTCTCTTACACATTGTGGATTGTAACATATACATTTAGAGGCTATTGTGTGTATCTTTTTCCTTTATTCAATACTCAGTTCTAGGCTGGTATTATCATTTTCAATGATTATTAGCACATTGTTCCTTTCTCTGTCTTACCTAACCTCTGAGTCCCACACATTTGTGCATGGTCTTAGACAGAGATCCAAAGTAATAGTTTTACATGTAGATGTTCAGTTTTCCCAGCACCAATTGTGGAAGAGACTTTCCTTGCTCCATTTTGTAACTTTTACCAAAGATTAAATGCTCATGTATTTTAGGATGGGTGTCAGGATACTCAACACTATTCCATAGGTCCACAGGTTTGTTTTTATTCCAATACCATTCTGTTTAAGCTACTACCTATTTGTGAATATTTCTTACCTTCTTCAACATGTCTTTTTCTTGTTTCCTTGTTTCACCCAGCTGGTGAAAATTCTTGGCTACTCTGAAGAATTTTTCCTAGGTAAATAATTATTCAATCTGATCTTTTTTGAGATTATAGAGAACAAATGAATAATTGGCAATGGACTTTGTCTCCTATGGCCTTTCAGCCTGCAGTTAGATGTACATTTAAGTATCATTGTTTATTGCAGCATCTTTTTTTCATAACCCACACCTTTATCTCTCTCCTCCCAACATAGCCTCAAATCACTTGTATCATTTGTCTTCCCGTTGTTCTTTGATTTGCTCAAGCGGTTACCAGTAATATCTCCATATGTCCTGTCACATGCTAGTGTAGCCCAAGGGCATCCATCGCTCCAGGAATATGAAAAGCCTCAAACCATTCCTTCAGGTCATGGGAAATGAGGTCTATAATTGTTACTGGTTTTTGGCATATCAAATACAACACAGATAGCTTGCCAGACTCTGCCCTGCGGGTGGGATACTCTTGTAATAGCCTATCTTCTCATGCATTTATTGATAAAGTGGCTGTGCAAGATGGGGAAAGATCAGCTTTTCTGCTGGGTGGAGCTCTGACAAGCTGTGGAGTCCAGATGTTGAAAATGGCGGGCTCATGATTTGGGGGTTACTCTAGCTTCTTGCAAGGCTCTGCTAGTATGGCAGGACAGGGCTAGAATCCGCCTTCCCTCCTGGGTGCCTCATGATCAGCTGGGCAGAGGGAGAGTCGGTAGCAGCTCTGCCCCGTGTATCTGAGTCTCTGGATCAGGCATACCTGGGCTTGAAATAGACTACTGTAGGGTAGGAGGGTTTGTGATCAGCTTTTCTGCTGGGTGGAGCTCTGACGAGCTGTGGAGTCCAGATGTTGAAAATGGCAACCCCCTAGGGCCGGAGCCGGGTAGGGCATTTGCCTTGCACGCGGCCAGCCTGTGCCATCCTGGGTTCGATCCCCAGCATCCCATATGGTCCCCCGAGCACCGCCAGGAGTAATTCCTGAGTGCAGAGCCAGGAGTAACCCCTGAGCATTGCGGGTGTGACCCAAAAAAAGCTAAAAAAAAAAAAAAAGAAAATGGTGTGTTTTTTTTACTATTTAAAAAAACAAATATCAGGCCCAGTGTGATAGCACATCAGGTAAGGTGTTTGCCTTGCACACAGCCTATCCTGGCTCTATCCCCAGCATTCCATATAGTTCCCAGGAGTAATTCCTGAGTGCAGAGCCAGGATTAACCCCTGAGCATCCCCCACCCCATAGAAATTACCCATATTTCCTAAATAAAAGAATTATACATTTAAAGACAGATAAACAAGTCTCACTTTTTAAAAACTATTAGTAAGGGATGTGCATGCATGTGTGCATGTGTGTGTATATCTCTGTGTGTGTTTAATTTAAAACATAGGGAAGCATGTTATCCTCGAATAAACTTGATTTATTTGACAGTCTCCATGTTTTATCTTTTGCTTTGCTTTTTTTTGAACACTAATTTTATGTCCTTATATTGAACACAGGTGAAATCATCCAATATTTTTCCCTTCGAGTTATCTCTCTTTCTTCATCCACTTTCTCTTTGTTGCCAATAATAATATTCCTTTCTTTACAGAAGAATAATATTTCATAGCACAATAATTTACCACATCTTCAATCAGTCATCAACTGGTTGATGGACACTTAACTTCCATATTCAAATCCGTATTTAAATTAAATTCATATATTTGTGTCACTTGATCACTTGATTACTTGACATCCTGTTATTCATCAATTTGCTCTAGTGGGCGCCAATAACATTTCCATTTGACCCTATCACAAACCAGTGTAGCCAAATGGCATCTGCTTGCTTCAGAAATACAAAAAGCCTCAAATTGTACATTCAGATCTTAAAGAAGAAGTCTGACCATTGTCGGGGAATGCCGCGGGATCCCGACAGTGTCAGGACAGAAGTTCTCTTCTACTCCAAGGACGCTGGGGAAACAGATGAAAACTCACGAGTCCAGTGCAGTTCGAAAAAAGCTTTTAATAGTACAAAAGCTCTTCCACAGCACTCCAATATAATGAACAAACTCTAGCTCTGGTCCGAACTTAGACCATACAAAAGAGCCTAAGTCTCCCACCAAAGAGAGAGGATCTCACCCGAGATGAGACCTACCCAGAAGAAGGAGCAAAAGGCCAAAGAGCAAAAAGCCAAAAGCCAAAAGCAAAAGGCCGAGGAACCAAAAGCCACAGGAGCCAAAAGCCAAGAGCTAAAAGGCCAAAAGTGAAGGGGCCTCAAGTCAGTCCCCTTATATACACCAAAGTAATCCAACCAGGAGGGTCATGTCAACAAAGAACCCTAAACAGAGTGTAGAAGAGCAGTGCCACACCCTATTGCAGGTATAAACAAAGGTTATGCCAAGGACTAATCCCAAGATTATCTCTTATGTAAAACACTGGAGAGAGAGGGCTGATATAAAGTAATACATCTTAATTTCATGAGCTTCATGTAATCTAGATGGTACCCACAAGGTCCTTCTTATTTATTATCTGCACCAAGAACAAGATTCAATATCTTGGTCTCTGTATACTGAAAGGGTCACACTCGCTTGCTTAGAGCAAACTAGTGTGATCCTTCCTATAGTCTCCCTATGTCTCAATGTAGCTAGGGTGGTAGTCTCCTGGTAAATTCTAACTGTCCCACGTTGGGTGCAGTGGGTAGAAAGAGGAGCTGTGCCCAATCTAGAAAACATAGAAGTCTTAGTAGATGTATAAGTCAGAAGTTATTCAGTCAAGGTGACTTCTGTAACTGCCACACCCTCTAGCAGTGTTTACATAGAAGAGAGGTCTCATTAGAATGAACCTTGGTTTAAATAGATTAAGCTGGGAGTGGGCAAAACAACAAAACTCCCAGAATAGCTAAACCTGTCCTCCAACAGACCATCTTGTAGGTGGGTGGCCATGTGATCTTTTCAAATCCTGTGGGATCCAGTCAGCAATGGATCTAGTCCAGTGGTCATCTCCAAATCACATTACATGTCCAGACAATCTTATTTTTAATGCCTTGGCAAATGAGACAGAGTCCCTGACTATGGAACATCGACAGAGGTCAGAACACTAGATTCCTTCTCTCACTTGACTGAGGTGTGATATTCCAAGCATAGGTTTTTTTATTCCTCTTTGGGAGACCTGAGTAGTGTTCTATCCTGCCTTCGTAGGGCCCAGGTCTCTGAGGCATATGTTAATGCAGGGAGAACGGTGGCTTCAAATGAGATGTGCCTGGAGAAAGAGGTTTTTTGTTCTTTTAGCTGTTTCTTCGATTCTCTTGAAGGAGTTCAATGCTGCTCTCTTCCTCCTGCACAGCTCAGGTTTTAGGTTGTTCATCATGTTGAGTTCTCGACCTAGGTACACATAACTGCTGCATTCAGAGATGTTTGTTCCATTAAGCGTGAATGGGGCCTCTGGAACTAGTTCATTTTTCATAAACATGGTTTTCTTTTATATTCAGCTGTAGACCTATCTTTCCACATTCTCGGTCGAAGTAAGCCAGCATTTGTGCCGCTTGGCTAATGTTTGGTGTTATTAGAATGATGTCATCAGCGAAGAGGAGGTGGTTTAATTGCCGACCATCTATCTTCACTCCCATTCCTTCCCATTCTAATTGTCTCATGATGTTCTCGAGGGTGGTGCTGAAGAGTTTTGGTGAAACGTTATCACCCTGATGAACCCCTCTTTTGACATCAATGATCACTTCCTTGTAAAATGGTGAAATACTGTTGGTGAATCCACAATACAGCTCATGAAGGATCTTGATGTATTGGATTTGAACGTCCTATTTGTCTAGGGCTTCGATGACCGCTTCAGTCTCCACTTAAAGAATCAAAGGCTTTCTTTAAATCAATGAACGTGAGACAGAGCAGCATCTTGAACCCCCGCATCTTGAACCCCCAACAAACTTCAATGAGCTTGGTTACCCTGTGGATATGGTCAATTGTGCTGAATCCTTTTTGGAAGCCAGCTTTCTCGCATGGTTGTCCTTCATCTAATGTTCTGCCAATCCTGTTCAAATGACTCGAGTGAACAGCTTGTAGGTGATGGACAACAGGCAGATGGGGAGATAGTTGCCAATGTCATAGAAGACTTCCTTCTTGAACAGTCCTGCTGGTTTTCCATTTGGAGGGCACCTTGCATTCAGTCAGGTAGCATGTGAAGAGCCGAGACAATGTATTGATGAGTAATGATGGCATATTTTTCAGGTGTTCGGGTTTGATTTTTTTCTGGGCCTGGTGGTGTTTGCTTCTTTACCAATGAAATGGCATGTCGGATTTCAGAAGGGAGAACATTGGAAATGACATATCCATCCTGTGGAATTTGGTATGTGTGTAGGTGGAGGTGGCTATCAAAGAGATCTGTGTACAAGTCATAGATAATCTTCTCCATTGCCATTCTGGAAGATGTGATACATACATCAGGACATTGGGGCAGTCATCTTGGTCTTATAGTTGTGAAGGAAGGTTTATATTTGTGTAAAACTATATAAATAATGTTGCAATTAGGTCTATGTTCTTTTATCATCTGTTGATGTTTACGACTTGAAAAGTTTTTACTTGATATTGTGTATTATATTTATTGATTTATTGCATAAGTGAATAGACTATTGCATAGATTTATTGCATAGGTGAATTGCCTTTATGTGTCTGGAATAAATTTCCCTTTATCATTATTTATTATCCTTTTGATGTGTAGTGAATTTTATTTGCTGGTATTTTGTTGAGAAATTTTGCACCTATATTCATTGGAATATATTTCAGTAGTTTTCATCATTCATTAATTACCTTGTCTTCTTCTATATCAGGGTAATGCTGACCTTACAAAAATTTATAAAATTAGAACTTCATGAGTTCATCAATAAATGCTGGAGATCAGTGGTGACTACAAGAGTATGTCACCCGCATGGCAGAGCCTGGCAAGCCAGCCATATCGTATTTGATATGCCAAAGACCAGTAACAATTATAGACCTCATTCCCATGACCTGGTGGAATGGTTTGAGGCTCTTTATGTTCCTGGAGCAAGCAGATGTACTTGGGCTCTACTTGCATGAGATAGGACATATGGAGATGTTACTGGTGCCCGCTCGAGCAAATTGATGATGAACGGGAAGACAGTGATACAGTGATACAGTGATTAGAAGGGGCCTGAGCAATATTGGACTAGTAGAGCATTGGTTTTGCATGTAGCCAACCTGAGTTTGATTTGAGCACCCCATATGGTACTCTGCACACTGTCAGAAATGATCCTTGAACACTGCCATTATGTCCCACCCCCAAAAAAAGTGCTATAAGCATCCCTTGTTCAAGTATTTTAAAATTTCTGTGGAGAATAAGCATAATCACTTTTTCAAAGATTTAGTAACTCACTAGCAGAGCCATCTGACCAAGAACTTTTCTTTTGGTGAAGTTATTTGCTGTTTCTGTCAATATCATACCTGTGATCTGTTGATCAATTTTCTGCTTATTTTGCTTTGGTCTTTGCAGGATGTATTTTTCTAAACATGGACCCCTTCTGTATTATTATATTTATTTTCATATAATTGTGTATATATATACAACTATATATACTTCATATAGTTGTATTTATACAACTATATATACAACTATATGTTTCATATAGTTGTATATATGTATATATGTATATAAGCAACTATGCATATATACATATAGTTGTATGTATATATATATCAGCTTTTTATAATTTGCATTTATATAGTATTGGTTACAAGTTTTCCTCTTTAATTTTTTATTCTATTCATTTTTCTATTTTTTATAAGTCTGGATAATGATTTATGTTGAAGTTATCTTTCAAAAATAGCTTTCAGTTCTGTTGATCACCTAATTTTTATTTTGGTTTCTATGTTACATACTTCACCATAGTTTTCACTATTTCCCTTATTCTAAAACTGTTTTTTACTCTTTTAGTCTGAAGTTAGATTATTTACTTGTGATGTTTCCTATTCCTCTTTTGAGGTTTGTTTGTTGTTTTAATTATGTCTCAGGTAACATGCTTACACAGTGCTAAAGTTTATGGCATTAGATGGAAAGTTATGCACCCCCATCACCACCAAAGTACCTATAACATCATCACTGCCCCACATTGTGTTTAAGTTCACTATTTTGTTGTTTATCATAGATTCTGATTACTTGTTCTCTCATTTTCACTTGTCTTTAAGTATTTTAATTTATTTCCTGTTGGGTGGCAGACAGGAGACAGACTTGTACACACCCAGGTCCCTGCCCTGTGGGCCCTGGGTGGTTGGTGGTCTAACATTAAAAAGGACCAGACACCCTTGAGTGAACCCAGAGCCATGGCAGAGCCTGGAAAGCTTCCCATGGTGTATTTGATATGCCAAAAACAGTAACAATAATGGACCTCATTCCCAATGAATGGAGACACGTTACTGGCACCCCCTTGAGCAAATTGATGAACAATGGGAAGACAAGTGGCAAGTGATACAAGTGATTTCCTGTTGACCCAGTGACTGCTGAGAAGCTTATAGTTTAGTATCTAAAGTCTGAGGATTTTCCAAATATCTCTTTTTATTAAGTTCTAATTTTATGAAATTTCAATTAGAATAAAACTTGATCACTTCACTTGAATCCCGTTACCCATCGATTTGCTCGAGCGGGCGCCAGTAACATTTCCATTGGACCCTATCACGTGCCAATGTAGCCCAATGGCATCTGGTTGATTCAGGAATATGAAGAGCCTCAAACCGTTCCTTCAGGGTCTTAACAAGGAAGTCTGACCATCTTGTAGGTGGGCGGCCACGTGATCTTTTGACATCCCGTGGGATCCAGTCGGTAACGGCTCTAGTCCAGCGGTTGTCTCCAAATCGCATTACATGTCCAGCCCATCTGATTTTCGATGCCTTGGCAAACGAGACAGCATCCCGATTCTGGAATAGCGACGGAGGTCAGAACTCCGGATTCCTTCTCTCACTTCGAGTGAGGCGTGATATTCCAAGCATAGCTCTTTCGATGCCTCTCTGGGAGACCCAAATAGCATTCTCATCCTGCTTTCGTAGGGCCCAGGTCTCTGAGGCATATGTTAATGCAGGGAGAACGGTGGAGTTGAAGAGATGTGCCCAGAGCTGGAGGTTCTTTGTCCTTTTAGCTATTTCTTCGATGCCTTTGAAGGCATTCCATGCCGCTCTCTTCCTCCTGCGCAGCTCAGGTTTTAGGTCATTCATCATGTTGACTTCTCGACCTAGGTACACATAACTGCTGCATTCAGAGATGTTTGTTCCATTGAGAGAGAATGGGGCCTCTGGAACTAGTTCATTTCTCATGAACATAGTTTTCTTCAGATTCAGCTGTAGACCTACCTTTCCACATTCTCGGTCAAAGTCAGCCAGCATTTGTGCCGCTTGGCTAATGTTTGGTGTTATTAGAACGATGTCATCAGCGAAGCGGAGGTGGGTGTAGTTGCCGACCATCTATCTTCACTCCCATTCCTTCCCATTCTAATTGTCTCATGATGTTCTCGAGGGTGGCACTGAAGAGTTTTGGTGAGATGTTATCACCCTGTCGAACCCCTCTTTTGACATCAATGATCACTTCTTTGTAGAATGGTGAGATCCTGGTGGTGAATCCGTAATACAGCTCACGAAGGATCTTGATGTATTGGGTTTGAACACCCTGTTTGACTAGGGCTTCGATGACTGCTTCAGTTTCCACAGAATCAAAGGCTTTCTGTAAATCAATGAACGTGAGACAGAGCGGCATCTTGTACTCCCTACAAACCTCAATGAGCTTAGTTACTGTGTGGATATGGTCGATTGTGCTGAATCCTTTCTGGAAACCTGCTTGCTCGCATGGTTGACCTTCATCTAGTGTTCTGCTAATCCTGTTCAGGATAACTCGTGTAAACAGCTTGTAGATGACAGACAACAGGCAGATGGGGCGATAGTTGCCGATGTCATGAATGTCTCCCTTCTTGAACAGTAGAACTGTCCTGCTGGTTTTCCATTGGGAGGGCACCTTGCATTCGGACAGGTAGCGTGTGAAGAGCCGAGCTAGTGTATTGATGAGCACCGACGGCAGATTCTTCAGTTGTTCGGGTCTGACTTTGTCTGGGCCTGGTGCTGTTCCCTTCTTTACCGATGAGATGGCATGTCTTATTTCAGAAGGGAGAACGTTGGGAATGACATATCCATCCTGTGGAATTTGGTATGTGGGCAGGTGGATGTGGCTATCAAAGAGATTTGAGTAGAAGTCCTGGATAATCTTCTCCATTGCCTTTCTGGAAGATGTGATAGATCCATCAGGGCGTCGGAGGGCAGTCATCTTGGTCTTATAGTTGGCGAAGGACAGGCGGGCAGTGCGAATACTTTTCCCGGCTTCTGCTGCATCTTCCAGTATTTCTGCTCTTCTGTCTTTGAGGTCTGCTTTTATCGCTTCTCTGCACTGTTTAGCAAGGTTGGACGTTAGCATTTGGTCTCCTGAGGCTCGTGCCTTGCCATGTTGGCGAATGAGCTCAAGTGTTTCTGAAGACAAGCGTCCTTTTGTGTCTTTCTCTCTCTCGGCATTCTTTGCACAATCATGGAGGTGCTGAACCAGTCGGTTGTATTCTTCATCGATGTCATCAATGATGGTATCTTCCCATGTTGCCGCAATGGTGCTAAAGAGTTCCCAGTTGGTGGTCGTTCTGGGAGTTCTCTTCTTAAACTTTGCAGCCTTTTCTCCCCGTTGCGGGAAGTAGAATTTTTGCACGAAGGGAGACGGTGGTCCGATCCTGTCTGGAATTTGGGGACGACAGCAACATCGGTCAGACAAAACCGTCGATTGAAGATGATGTGGTCAATTTCATTGTGGAACTGTCCGCCAGGAGATTCCCATGTCCAACGTTTCACTTCAGCCTTCTGAAACTGTGAGTTCCCATGAATAGTCTTGGTGGACATGATGAACTCAGATAGTCTCT